>JAMQGT020004132.1:0-16372 GCA_024447675.2 Pterophyllum scalare | reverse complement strand
TTTATGTCCTGTATTTCGTTCAGTTACGTATTGCTATCTTGAGTCAGACTAAAAAAAATGCTGATTAAGGCATTAGATTGAATACATATTTCATATTCTTAACCATGTCTCCCCACTTCTTCCCTCTTCTCTGCACCATCGAGGTTAAATTCTGCCCGTTTACCATTATATTTACATACATTTAACATAATACAGCGAGCAACATTTAACAGGGCAACATCTATTGCACATTGAATTTGTCTTGTTATTAAAAAGCTTGTTAGTTCACCCTTTAGTACTGTCCTTAAATGTTGGCTCATCCTTCTCTCTCTTCTGCTTCTATTTTTCTTTGACATGACGCATCATTCACCAAATCCTAGCTGGAAAATCCACTAGCTGGCTCTGGACTGGGGGATGGAGGGCTGTCCTGGTCGTCTGTGGGCAGGTGGACGCGTTGCTCGTCCATACGCTTGGCCTGCACCCTCTGGATTAGACTGAAGAAGTCTTCATCAGGCACCGTAGGGGCATGGGGGCCTGCTTCTGGTGGGGAGCACCGCTGATCATCAATCCTAGATGACTAGTATCAGAAAGAGTGCATACAGGTTATGGAGGTAAACAATATCATTTGAAGTAGGACTGATACAGCAAATTTAGCAGAATCACCTGGCCAACTTTATGTTACCAATAGAACAACCAAATTTCAAAACTCTGTGTGTGACAATTGTGCCATTACCTGGCACTTGATAAGCATGTTGAAGAAGTCATCACTGGGCTCTTGATGATCTGTCTCTCCCACCAGGTGACCCAGGTTGTTATGGGTAATCCTCAGGCCTGGAAGGTTACCAACATTAACTCGCTGGTCATCGAGACGTCGACTCTGAGAGCTGGCAATCAAATCAAATAGCTCCTCTGTCTGGGGAGACGTGGTAATTGCAGGATCTAGGAGGACAAGCGGGGGAAATATCCCAGTGAGTTCAAACATCCTGGTCGAGTCCAAGTTTTTGCAGGGATTAGCTTCCAAGAGGAACAGAGTTACTAAAAAGGAAGCAGTTGTCCTTAACATAAGCTCACAAAGGACATAAAGGGCGCATACTGTTGTCAACCAACCTATTATCTCACTCAGGGATGACATGGAGTTTGCAGCATCTTCTCTGTTGTCTCCATTCTGTGGCTCATCAAGATGGCAGCGCTGGTCATCCATGCGGCTGCTCTGGAATTTGCTGAGGAGGTCAAAGAAGCAGTCTTCATCAGAGGGGTCACGGCCCAGTTTCTGCAACAAAAACAACACATCTCTCATTTTTTTCTGTTAGTACAAAGACTATCAGTCTTATCTTCTGAATTCCTGTCATGCGTTTACTATTGCATCAACTACCAAGAGATCGTCTTTAGGCAACAGAATATTCTCTACTAACAATACAAATGCTTATGAGGAAATGTGGCTAGCTATTGGTATCTGGTAGCTTTTCGTCCACTTGTCCTTATTTGTGAAATTATTTTCTCACTTGGACTGCTTTTGGTTTTTTTTGAAAAAGGTAAGTCATGATAGTAGGGCAACTTAAGTATTTCAAGTGCACCTGATTATGCTGAACTATCACTATATCGAAGAACCATTGTGTGTGTGTGCAGGTGAATTAATTAACCTCAATGCCACTAGGAGTTGCATAATGAGGATTTTCAAGATAGCCAGTTCATGGAAATGAAAAATAATCTGATTAACTCACAAGGGATGGCACTTCTGATGAGACTACCTTGACCTAGATACTGAAGGTGATACAAGCACATAGAATGAATGCCATTTGTGTGTTACATCAACCTCCCTGTTAGTCAGTCCTCCACAGGCAGCTTTCTATTGTTCATTCTGAGATAACACCAAGAGGTTCTCTCCCTCATGTAGTGCTGAACGATCCAGTCAGAGCCTTGGTAATATGCAGAAGCTTTGCAAGTGAAGTGGATAATTTATGTCTGAAAGACGTTATCACAATAAATACCCTGTGCTAGCAAAGCAGATGTGGAATTTATTATGTTTGAACAGTGCTGTTGAAAATATTGTGGCACTCAGGCTGTAACGATATTGAACAAGAGCTAATCTGCTGGACAGCAGCAGATAAAAATGAGCTGCTGACTCAAAATAAAAATTAAGCTGCTGACCCAGAGACTCCATCTGGAGATATAAAACTGCCAACAAACCTAACTTTCAGGCAAAGCGGTAAAAAGCCAAAGCACTAACATAAAAAACAAGCTTTCAGCTGAATATTTCACAAAATATTAAACTAAAACCCTGCAAAAGGGCGGACGGCTGGACTTTCAAAATAAATATATGTGGAACTTTTTACAGTAAAAACAGAAATCTGGAAAACGTTGAATTTTTTTTCTATTCTACCAAAAAAGACCAAAAAGAAATGTAGAGATATACTGCAGAATTACACATGAGTCCAATAAATACAGTGGGTTTCATTTAGATAAACTTAAGTTAATAAAGTAAAGCTTAATTAGGACTTCCTTTTTATTTTCATATCCAACACTGGATGAAAAATTACTAATGAACAACATCCACTACATTATACAAACAATTTGTGATGTCCAAACATCAACACACAGTGCCAGTGCAGGTTAATGGAAGACTAGGTCAGTGCCACAAAAATCAACACATGTTGACTGGATCTCTCTAATAACAGTTTTCTGGCTATTTCTCTCCCACGCCTTAGCAAACATAACATACCTGTCAAATTTACTGCAAACAATTGCAAAACTAACACATTTTAACACCAACTAGTGGATAAAGTTCAAATAACTTTGCCTTACAGCAAGATGTGAAGTAGGTCAGCAGACACCAGATTTCATGCATCTCTATTGTAAGAATCTTGTCTGTCAAACCGAGTGTTCAAAATATGTGAGAAGTTTTACTGCACATCACAAAAGACTTTTTCAAATATGTTATATTTGCTCTGAAAACAGTAAAAGAAAAACAAAAAATCTTTACATGCAGTATGAGACAGTCACAAACTGCGAATAAAGTCACGTTTCTGTATCAAATATGAAAAGAAAATGAATAGCCTCTGCTAACCTTTGCAAAAAGCTGTTGTTCAACTTAATAAACAAAAATGAAACATCTTACCAGCAGCACTTCTTTGTCCTCTATCTACCCTACTCTCTCACGTCTTTCTGAGCTCTCTGTCTAGTGCTGTCCACACGTCTGGCTCACACCTCCTTCTCCCCTTACTTTCACCCACCCCTTTACATCACTCTCTGCTTTCCTGCTGTTCTACACAACTACCTACCTCTAATTTCCTTGCATTCTTCTATTCAAGCCTTTTTTTAATATCTACCAACCACTGCCTCCTCGCTCCCCCCCCTTCTCTCTCTCTCTCTCATACTCTTTCTGCCAGTGTCCCTCTCTCTCTGCAGCTCTCCAGCAGGCCATTTTTGTCCTGTTCACTCACTGTGGGAAAACAACTCATTATGGAGAGCTGGGGGGGTTGACCCTATGGGGAGAGTAGCGCTTCTCTGATCAAGGTCACATTATCAGCTAAGAGGGAGGGCTGGGGTGGACAAAGGGGGCGGGTGGAGGAGTACAGTTATGAGTCAACTGCATGTGATCACCCATTTCCAGCTGAAGTCAACTACTCTCAAATGGCAAGAGCCACCAATATTATCACTTATTTCTTAAAAAGTCAAGGCTTGATAAGACACACACAGACTTTACAGTCAATTACATTCCATGTGATGATCATTTGCTTGCTCCTTGCAGACTAATCTGATATGACTTAAAGCAGTTTCTGTCCTTTGTTCTTGGCCCCATGGTCTCTGTGTGGATGTTGTCGTCTGCCTCTCTGTATTGGCCAATTAATCAAGTAGGCCATAAGGAAGAAACAAGAGAGAAGCAACACGTGATGATGGCAAGAGAGAAAAAGAAGAGGGAGTAGGAGGGTGAGAGAGGTAGAGAAATGTGTGTGCTCGCAGAGAGACTGGGAGCAGTGTGTTAGAGCAGGACAGCAAAAAAATAAAAGGTTTTTCCTAGATTATAGATGGGTGGCAAAAGAAAGGCCCGAACCACTGACCCTTAAGATTAGGGGATCTGGTGGCCATATAGGCAGGTTTGGGTCCCCCTGTCCCTTTAGAAGGAAGTAACCACCTTTATCCTTTGGTGAAATTTCTTAATTCTGATGGGAGAGGTCTCTGCCATCCACAGGGTATGAAGAGGGACTGAATGAGAGTTTAAGAGTGAAAACACTGCTAATCATGGCCGTTGCATTCACTAGATCTCAAACAATACAAAAAGAAAAAAATGATTTCTGGGTATCCTACATGGATCATCACCTCATAATGATCCTACCTTTTTGCCTGGGACATACAGTCTGAGCCTAAATCTTTCAGGGCATTTATCTACATTTCACATAGTTCAGATTTTTAAAGACTAGAAGGCAGAGAAAGTGCAGAGATCCCCCCCAAGACCAACATTCAGATCAAATATCGGAATGAGTTATGCACCAAAGCAGGATGCCACCAGGTCGTGTTTGTAAATGAGAACTAGTTCTCAAACATTTTTACCTGGTAAAATAAAGGTATATAGAAAAAAAACTTAACATATATGCCATGTGCTGAAACCACAAAGGAGTACCACCAAATATCACTGAAATGCTAATTGGACCTAGTCTCTAACACTTTGTTGTACTCTAAACTGCTAGTGTGCATTGCAGTCACCCCCTACCTAAGGCCCCTTTTGGGGGAGTTTTTCTACTGACATGTCATTACAAATCTTCTGCTGGTTGTTTAACAGGGAAGGAGTAAAGTTTGTCAGTCCTCAGTGGCCCGTTAACAACCCAAGGCCCCAAGCATGGAGCTTGGCATGCCTATTCACAAGTTACTAGTGGGATTGAATTCTTGAAATGGTTTCCAGGTTCTAGCCCTTAAACAACATCTAATGGCTTTTCTTTTGCCCATTCAAGTGTCATTAAAATTGTTCTGGTAGCTTTTGGGTAATCCCACCTATCAAGCAGACAGACAAGCAAACAACTACAAAAACATAAGGCAGCTGGCAGAGCTAATGAGTCAGCTGGAAACATTTAAAACTGAGCAAGGTACAGTTTTTCCAACCAACGCATAGAGCTGAAGTTAGCTCATCTACCTAGATACACTTCGTAGAGCAAAATCAACTGTTAAACTGCAGATACAGCATGAAAGAATGGAAAGCATGAACCAAGCAACCAAGGACTTTATCAACTAATTTTTCAAACATCAAAAATAAACCGTCAATTAACTTGTAAGAAAAACAAAGAAAAGTCGTAACATCTACAGCTCGCAGATACACAAATGGCCTTAACAGACTGCCACATCTGAAAATGGGTATGCTTCACTGTCATCAGCCCTATTTGCTTCTGGACACTATTTCTACTTCCCTGTGATAAACTACTATTCCCAAAGCCCTATAATTTTCGCCCTCTTTTTCTTTTCTTTTTTTACCCATGTCAGGTTACTAATAACAACTATTAGCAGTGCCACAGAAACAAGGCATGATTAGGTGCTGTGGTGAGTCAGATAGAACAGCTGTGGAAAAAAAAACATCCTCTAAGAATCTAGTTTACAGCACAGTGTCAGCTTTAAAAGAGAAGTCACTTTTACCCTGCAGAGGGGATCTTTTATTAGACTTATAGGAAATGAAAGTAACCTATTTTTTTTTTCTTTCAAGCTGAAGCCCAGAAGACACGATGAACAGAAAAGATTAGAAAATAAAGAGATGAAATGAAGTTAAGGGAAACATTCACTATCTCACAGGCCCCTAATGCTTTCTAGGAAAATTTCTCCATCTTATCTCAGATGGGCTGTCAGAGACTGCCTTGAAGGCCCGGCATGTCTTAGAAACATGAGGCAAGTGAACTAAACACTGGCTGTTACGCATTCTGAGTTTTTCCCGAATAGACCAGTAAATGCAGAGTCTGTGCCACTTTTTGACAGACATCTACATTTTCCTGTTATTTCAAATTACCCCATAAACAAAAATGTCTACTAGAATCACTGAATAAATGACACAAATTTATTTATTTTTTCCTTTAAGAAGTTAACAAAAACAGCAACGCTGAGGCTACTCACTGGCACTGGAGGAACTTGCACAGTGATGTCATCAGTGTCCACAGGAGAATCAAACCACAGCCTTTCCTCTGAAGACTGGCTGTCAGAACAGCCCTTTCTTTTGCTAGGCTGTGACAGATGACTTTTGGATCTCCTTGGTATACTTTCCATTTCTTGGTTTTCACCATTCTGCAGTAACACAAGATACTGTTAGAGTGGGGTTGGTGACTGCTTAGTGACAGGCACTGGCACATTTCCCTGCATGGTTTACAGACATGTGAAATAAGAGAAATCACCTTATCTGAAGAGTATTTCCACAATTCCACACTGTCCATGCTGTTTCTCTTGGTGAATTTGGGTCTTGCTCCTAAGGTGGGAAAAAAATAGATATGTAAATAAACATTACACTACATGACATTTTGCAACTTTGGGTTTTGGACTCTTAGTCTTGAATCCCATTTATGAGCTGATTTAAGCTTGCAAGCTGCCCTTTGTTTATCTTTAATTTTTGTAGCAGACTGTCATCTCGGTTGTGATCCCATGATGTTTGATGTGGATATGAGGCTTAGGCAGACCAAACTGAATAAGAGTCTGTTTGTTAGCTCTGCTCCGAACAGGGAAATGTAGGACATGAATGTGAATTTCTGCCTGGAGGATGGTTTATAAAAGCAAACATCACACAAAAGCCAGGAAGACTGTTCAGATATTACTATTTCTCCACACATTATTATACAGGGCTCTAATGTCTGAATATGCGAGCTGGTGGACAATTTGAAGGGAATCAATAAAGCAGTGTTATTTGAGGACAATGTTGAAAGTAGGCTATGCTTTATAAACAACACATCCTCCTGTGACTGGGAGTGAGATCCCACCCCATAAATATACACACACCCCTTGTTTTCTATCACATTTAGCCTAAGTGCAAACATAACAGACACTGTCCCACTTTGAGTTAGTTTTACATTTATAATATGGTCATTTTACACGCACGCACGCCGCACGCACACACACATGGGTTTTTTCCTCTCACATTATCCTGTCCATGATTCAGGAAACTGAGTAACTCGTTTATACAAAATTAAAGAATTCAGATTGTAAAGCGGATTTAAAAAAAAAAAAAGCATTTAACTTATCACCAATTTTCTACGTAAATATTTCAAAAGGTCCCATTGACATGTGGGTAACAACTCATTCAATCCATACATGCAAAGAAATCAAACTATAGATGTCCATAAATTAAGTTGTGTGTAATAATGAGAAATAACACAGGGAAAACCTGCTTACTGAAATTTATTTAAGACTTTGTACTAAAGCCTTTGTTGGTGATGACGGCTTCAAAACGCCTTCTGTATGGACAAACTAGTCACATGCATTGCTCAGGTGGGATTTTGGCCCATTCTTCCACACAAACTGAATAAGAGTCTGTCTGTGGGCTCCTATGAACTCTGTGCTTTAGTTCCTTCCATAGGTTTTCATTTGGATTCAGGTCAGGTGGTGGGCTGAGCCGTTCTAGCAGCTTTATTGTCTTTCTCTGAAACCAACTGAGAGTTTCCATTTTCCATGGCTTTTCGCACGACCCTTTCTTCATGTGTTCAATACTATTTCCCTGTGTCATTTCTCATTATTACACAGAACTTAAATGGACATCTATGGTTTGATTGCTTTGCATATGTGGATTGGATAGGTTGTTACCGATATCTGGTGCGAATTCCATGTCAATAGCACCTTCAGAAATATATTTACTTAGAAAATTGGTGATGTGATGTTATTTTACCCCAGTGATTAAATTTATTAGACCATCTGTCATTAAAACAAGAAAACAAACATTTTAGAAATCTGTCAAAAACCTGCTTAACACTAAAAACTACTGAATTCACTGAACTGAATTAACATTTTTATACCTAAATTTGAGGTGAACTTCTATGAGAAGATAGAACTTACATTTATGGTGCAATGCATGCATATGTGTAATATTTATAGTACTACTGCACTCTCTCAAAGCATTTTCTCCCAGCTTTGGTCTCTGTTCAGTTTTTTTTTTCTTTCTGCCAACTGAACCAAAAGGCATCACAAACCACTTGAGAATGTTCACACAATTTATTGGTGAGTTTTGTTTGGGGAGGAGCAAGAAAGTGAATACAGGAAGCATCATCTTTAAACAACTGAGAAAAACGGGGCATGTACAACAGCATGATAACAAAGTTAATTTCCCAACTTGTGGCATCAATAAAGTATATCCTTATATTACCTTTCATTTAAAAGGCAAAAAAGAAAAAAAAATATTACCTTGCATCTCAAACTCTGAACTTGAGGGTGAAAGGTCGCTCTCAGTGAACCCTAGAGCCTCCATCAGCTGATCCACATTCATCCTGGCTGTCAGTTCACCGTTTCTGTCTCCGATCTGAGGACAAAATGAGGCAGGGATAAAGAGATGAACAAATTACATGACATGCAGGAGGCCTTACTGCAATGAAAGTTACTAAATTGCTATTTATAAATATTTCTCACTTCTTTAGAGATTTCCAAGTGCTTTCTGGCATAGTAGAGAGCTTGTTTGTGGTTCCCTAAAGACACATATGCATTTCCCAGACTCCAACATGCACGACCCTCTCCGACCCTACGAAGAGCGAACATACATTAAAAACAGCTCCTTTGCTCATTCATTTGATTTTTTTTTTTTCAATATTTTTTCTAATATACCTATCTGTAAGCTCCTGGGCTATGTACAAATGCTTGAGGTGATAGTCTATGGCCCTTTCATACTGCTGCAAAAGAGTATAGGTGTTTCCCAGGCTGTAGCATGCCTGAGCCTCCATCACCTGGTCCCTCAGCTGCCTGGACAGCTGCAGAGTCTTCCTGTAGGAAGGAAAATAAAGGGATAAATAAGGGTTGGAAAAAAAGTGAAGAAAAAAGAGGCTAACAAAGGAAGAATATGACAAACAGGGATGATAAGTAAGAATGAAACTTAAACAGCTATATAGCTATTGCAATATATGTATTTAAGTATTTATGACAATATCTCCTTGGTCAAAATAGGTTCACTTCATCTTCAGTCCACTAGATGTCAGACTGCGCTCCTTCCTCACCTGTAGTACTCAGTGGCTGTGTTGAACTGTCCCAGGAATATCAGGGCATTGCCTAGATTACTGTAAGCTCGCCGCTCGGCTGCTTTGTCCCCAAATTCTTTGGCAATGGATAATCGCTGTAAGTGACAGAGCAGCAAGTTCACAAATCAAGACTTTTACATTTTTTTAAGTTAACCTTAATGACAAAAAGTTAAATCCTCTTTTCATTTTGCTTTACTTGAGTGCATTTGGTTTTACTTGGTGCTCAAGCAGAGAGATTTTCACAAGTTCACATCGCAAGCTCTGTTGGAAACATTATTTAATAACCAGAGGTGCTGCTACAGCACTTTTGCATCAAAACAGCACCTGTGATTCTCTCTATAGGCAAGCTCTCCTCTGTGGCACACTGATAAGTTTCTAACAGGGAAGAAGGGGGAGATATCAGTTTCCCACTTGAGGTTGAAAATACAGAAAGGGGGGGGGGGCTGAAGCCATACTTCCCACTGATTCACCAAGAAACCAATTTCTTCTTTTTCCTTTTTTTGTATGAGTAGCCATCAGTCACTGCAAACTGTGTGCTTGTATAGCTTTATATAAATAGTGAAGCACTGAAACACATACCCAGGTAAACATTTACTTTGGTAAGATCAGCACAAACAAGTTATCTAACATTTTGCATTTCACACGGGAAAAATGCACATTATGAGATAGGTTTTACTTTCCTTTGTATTCTGTAATTTTAAAGAAAGGGATATATTAAAATGACATTACTTTGCATGTAAAATTTTAGCCAGACTGACATCTGTGCAAGGCAAACTAGGTTAGGTCTTCTCTCAGCAACATCACCGGGTTCACTGACTGAAATTAAATGAACTGTACTCTAGTCTTACTGATCCTGTAAGCTAAAAGTTCAAGTGATCCCAACATTTTTGATCTCAACTCAACAGTGAAACACATTTTGTGGTAGCCACCCGTTTGCTTCTAGGGCGCATTTCATAGACTTAGCTCATCCGGGATGTCAAGGACGCAACAGTAAGGATACAAGCCAGAAAAAACCACATCAGGCAAGGCAAAACCTATGTAAAACATTAGGCCCATCTTTTACATGTTGTGAAACACATTTGTGAAATGAAAGCGTTCTATTCAAATGTATTTTTTCTGCATAGCTAGCTGCAGATGATAAGATGGTGGGCCGCTGTTGCTGAACAGCTGCAGAGCGAATGAACTTGTGCCACAAGCCGGCCTTAAGCTGCACCTCTGCTCATGCAAGATCATGGCTCCCATCTCTACACTACAGTAGTGTGATCATGACGCTGGTTAAAAACTGTGGATTTCTTACCTGACGGTGGAACTTGATAGCCTCTACAAAGTTCCCCAGCAGGTAATGGGTGTTGCCCAGGTTCCCGTAGGCTCTCCCCTGAGCAGCTCGGTCGCCAAGCTCTTTGACCAAACACAGGTTCATCCTCCAGATGCAAGCACACAGATTTAGTTGTTATTATTTGGTAAACATTGTTTTTACATTCACAATTTTGTGTGCAATCAACAGAATTGAATTTACTATGCAAGGTATGACATGAGACAAACAATAATTATAAGCGTTGAATATGGGCGATGTTGGTATAAAACAATTACTAATTTATTATGGTTAGACAGGAACCAAATAAACATTAGTTTCTGTTCTATTCTAGGCCCAGAAAATTACCCAGGAAGATGTGCTGTTCTCCTCTGAGCCACATATATTTCTATCTACTTGTATCTTAGCCACATTTCAGTCCATAATTTAGAAAGAAATCAGATGACGGAGTGGCAATATGCTCAGTGTTGAAAGACAACATTTTGTTCATCAAATGCCAATTAGTGACTTTCTGCTGCAAAACCTGCATGGTTACTTATGACAGGCTCAGATTACAGTATGTTTAGACCAGTTTAGCCCCAATTCAACCCTCACAATATTTGAAGAAGAAGTCTGGTTGGAGATCTCATCGGTTAGCTCTGTTTGGAAGCTTTAAGACTGGTTATGTAAATACCTTTAACAGATAATCTGGCCAAACAGCATGCATACTCATTTTGGGTGGCTACCCTATATGCAGTTGTCTAAGACAGGAACATTAATGTAATAAGATATTTTTAAAATAGTAGCAGCAACCTTTATCATCACAGTGGTGGTACTAAGACTGTATTAAAAAGTGAGTCATCTTATCAATTTTAACCTCAGTCATAAAAACAGCAGCACAGTGAGTGATGTGAAGGTTGCTTTCAATCATCAGGGACTCGGAAGAAAATGCAATTAAACTGTTATTCTATTTACAATGAGTAAGCAGACAAACCACGTCTGGGCAACTACTTGATAAAAAAGGAAAGGCCCAATACTCAAAAAGTGTCAACAGCACCACAAAACACAGCAACATTCACATTCAAAGCTAATGATGTGATTTTGATATGCTGTTGTATACATTCATCAGCACACACACACAAAAAAAACAAAAAAAAAACATACTCATAAAATCCAGTAGCCCTTTGCAGTGTGTCTCTGACATCAGGAGGCAGGTCTCCTGGTTCCTGGGTGCAGCCCCATAACTGCTGTTTGCCCTTTGCATGAAACACGTTCCCCATGTTATACAGTGCCCTGGCCTCTCCAACCTTCAGGATAATAAAGAAAGACAGGCTGTCACCATCTTGACATATATATATATATATTCATTTATTTATTTTATTTATTTTTTTAACCCAAAGGTATTTGTTTTTGTGTTGGTTTGTTTGGAAATCCAAATATGTGTATGTAATGTTACCTTGTCACCCTGTTCTTGAGAAATATCAAGATGTCTTTGGCAGCAGACAGCAGCCTCATCAAAGCGGCCTAATACTTTTAAAGTGTTACCGAGGTTGCCACTGGCTTTTCCTTCTCCAATTCGGTCTCCTATTGTTCTGTAAAGGTGGGGAAACACATCTTTGTTATATATGTTATGCATATGCATGCATGTCCCTGAGACAATACATTATGAAGCATAACAAGCAGTAAATAGAGCACTATGTCCACTAATTACTTTAGGCTTAATCATGCATCATTGAATCAGAACTTGTCAACAGGATTAGTTCCTCTCTGGCTGCTATGGCCTACTTTCTCTTCATGCTGGAAGTGAGAAATAATTTCCCATTGCTTCTTTCTCCTTTTGCCCCTTCACACTTTGAAACCAAGCAACTAGCAAATGGCATGCACTAAGTGCTAGAAGCTACTAAATGCTCATGTGAAGTTGCCAAAACCACATTATTTTATTAGGTTAGTGTCCCCTAGTAAGTGGTCCATATAACCCACAGGAACCCTGTTCCTACCATTCAAGTTATCCATTTAGCTAATGAATAACCATTAAGATAGTCTAACAATTGTTACCTACTTCCAAGAACCAAGCCTCAGTGGCCTGGTGAGACTGTAATGTAACAAGGTAAATCTCCCTGGGGTCTTTAATCAGCTCCCTGTGGGAGTACCAGCTGCACTAACTGCAGGAGACCAGATTACTCACAAGCTGAATACCCAGATGGTATTTGTCAACTGTTACTACGTAAAAGTCCCCTCACTTTTTCATGAAATTTTCTTTGTATGAAAATGGTCTCTGTGCATTTAATAAAGTGAAGAAAAACCTGTGGGAGGTTCATTCTCCGTTTAAACGGTGTGTACATCAAATAACAGCACAGCATATCATTCCCACATACTGGTAAACAGGACCTCTCCTGTGCTGATGTGATGAATGGAATATGTATACAGGGTTTAACAACATAACTATCAATCCATGTACAAGTTCCTTTATCATAAAGATGCAACTGTTCTCATTTGAATGACTTAAAACATGACATTTATCCATTGTTTACTGAACAGTAAACAGATTGCAGAACAAGACCTTTCAACAGCGTCAAAAGAAGCAGAACAAAGCTGAGACCATTGCTTTACTCATAGCTTGGGCACAGTGCTCACCTGGCTAAGGTAAGGTCATGTTTGTGGTATTCCAAGGCTTTGCCATATTCCTTAAGGTAGAAGTATGCATTGCCCAACTGGCTGTAGATGGCACTGAGGGTCTTCAGGTCTTCTGTGCCAACCTTCACAGCTGCTTCGAAAAATGCTGTTCCCCCTTTAAAGTCCCCAGCTTTGCATAGCCGCTCTCCTTCCAAGGCCAATTCTAAGCACGAGGCCTCCATCCTGCAAGGTACACATATACAAGCAATGATAAAGTCATAAAAACTATAAATCCATTAGCATCCATCAGAGATTATGATGTACAATAAATATGGATACCGTTACAGTGGCAGTGAAATTTAATTTCACAGAGAGGCAGTATCACCATGACAACAAGGTCTGTAATAAATTCTGTGGACTGTTGCCTTAGTAACCGAGTTTAAGCTCTAAGATGAACACCTTGTAAAGGTGATACACTTTTTGCCCATTACTGCTCATATTATCCAGTTAATAACCAGATTTTCTGAAGACATGCAGTTCTCTTGCATGTTCTATGCTCATGAAGACTTGAGGACATGAAACAAAAATCAGACAATAGAGACAGTGTCCCACCCACACAAGATGGGAAAATAAATCACGGCTCTCCACTGACTTTGCATTGTGGGACAATGACATCCATCCACTTCCTTAACTGTTTATCCACTTCAAGGTCACGGCGGCTTAAAGCCTACCCCAGCTGTCATAGGGTGAGAGCCATGGTACACTCTGGACAGACTGCCAGTCCACTGTAGAGTTAATGCATGAAGGAATGCATCAAAATCTAGTATTTTGTGGCCAGCTAAAGGCGTTAGCATGTTCCCCACTGTGGAATTTGACTTTGAAGCACTCCATCTCTATTAGGCCTGAAACAACGCCATCCATGTGTGTTCAGAGGTCGAAGTTGGATGTAATATGGTGCTAAGCTAAAACAGAAACCACACATTCCAGAGACAGATTCACTATTTTTGACACCAGTATGCATGTCTGTGGCAAAAATTCCCTGTGCGCTGAGTGTACAAATATTTAGGCCAATTAAAAATAATTCTGAGCACACAATAAGGCTTCATGAGTGAATTGTATCCAGAAGTATACAGTCTAAATTCATTGTATAATCCAGGATAAACAAAAGACCAGACAGTTTGGTGGTAGTGCTAAATTCCAGATAAAGTACTAGAATGTAGAATTAAGCAAGGATTATCCTTACATCTAATCTGTTTTACAAAAGGCTCCATTCAAAAGGTAAAGAGATGTACCATGAGTTTTCTGCACTGTGTCTTATTTGTTGTAAAATGGACAATGCAAATGCATCTGCCTTTTTGAGCCGAAGAGGATGACCTTGATCTGACCGTAAGTGTGGTAATTAATAGCAATTTACATTACTAACACTATGTTCTGGTCAGATTTCATAACACTACCCTAATCTGGAATCAGCTTGTTCACCAAGGTCATCTGATTTGTCAAACCCTGATTGGCAACCTTGGTCCTTTTGAGGGTTTTTTTGGTAGTACCTGTGTTTTTGCTTGGTCCGTGTTTTGTCCACATATACCTGAAGCTCCAGATGTAGAGGCCTTAGCATAGCATGAGGTCGGGGTCCACAGTGGACCAGTCTACACACAGCTCTTTCTGCTCCAGTCAGAGGACAAGGCTCAGAAGACATGAGGGTATTGTTATACAAGACTAGCTTTATCAAAAAACTTTTTAAGTAGAGTTCATTTAAGCACTGCATTTACCACTAATAATGCAACTGTTAGCAGTTTATCCCTTTCACATTTTAACAAACTGTGACATTATAAAGTCCATACAGCAACATTACAGCAAACCTGGATACACTCCAACTGTAAGTTCTAGCCACAGTCCAAGGCCCGGCAGAGAAAAACATCTGCATTTCAAGTCCTGAGGATTGTTGACAGGAACAGCTCCAAAAGGAAATTTTCGAAAATCCACAAAGTTTGAGTGCCAACAAAATAGGATTGCTAGAGACTTTAAAAGTTTCAGGCAATGTTTTGTAATCCAGTTATGTAATTTAGTTCCTGACTATTCCCAACAGACAACTGTCCTTGTCTCTACTTTCTTCAACCTGTCCTCAGCTCTGACCATGAGATGCATTGTTCTGCCTTACAAAGTTGCTTTTAAAAGAGTGACGGATGGGTATGATGAAGGACCATTCTGGCTGAGAGCAGAGGAACAGTCAGTGATTACAAAGTGAGTACTTTACTTCTAAGCTTTATCACTGCCCCTATGAGAGACAGAGAGAAAGGATGGAGAGACAGGCATCGCTAATCCTTTGCCCTGCACCTCCTCAGTAGAGACAATACAGCGCAGTGAGTGGCCAAAAATAAATCCAATGACCTGCTGACACTAGCATAAACATTATCAGGTCACCAGCCAAGAGAAATAACACTGTGAGTAAATAAGACGTAAGGGGGCAATTAAGTACATTTATTTTCACTAAAAAGGAAACACGTTGCTTTTCTGTTTCTGAATCTTTAAAAATCTTTAAATGCATTTTCAATCAAGGTCATAAAGAACACTTCCTGCAGAAAAATCATGCCACTGTGAGTCCAAATGCTGTCATAGCAGAAAAAGCACAGTACATTAAGGAGCAGAGTTGTCCAAGTTAGCCAAGACATTGTCATAGGGGCAGCAAGCAAAATACAAGGACAATGAAACCCAAGCAGTTTAAAGTGAAATCTTATTGAACCGCTTTTGTTGCCATAAGATGTCACAAACTCAGAAATCCCCAAAGGAGATACTGACAGTGCAAAACAAAAAGTCTAGTCAAGTCCACTTTTACAAGGAATTTACCACAGAACTGTCCAATTTAACTTCATTAAATATTAATATGTACAGTGATACTGAAATACAAATACAAATTCTGGGCTTTTTTCCTAAGTTATATTGGGAGTCTACATGGATAAAATAAATGCTGTTACTGTTTCTGACAAAAGTAAAAAGATCAAATTTAGGGCTGCAACAATGCATTGAGTAACTCTGAATAATTCAATTATAAAAATCCTCAACACAAATTTTTTACTTCGATGCTTTTTTTTTTTTTTTTAACTCTGCAGTGCTCAGCATTAAAGTTCATTATCGTTCTCCCTCAATTTCCATCATTAGGAAAGAAACTACACTTTCTTCTAATCAAATTTAGTGCAATTAAAAATGGCAATAGGCAAGTTTTGTTTGTTTTTACCCTAACTTATTACTATAACACATTACATGTTAATGTTAATTCTCAATGCACAATATAATGAACACAGAGTTCTGGTTAATTAAT
>JAMQGT020004131.1:0-12587 GCA_024447675.2 Pterophyllum scalare | reverse complement strand
TTGCATGGCTACTCGTTCAGTTACGTATTGCTGAATACACAACTTCAAACTCGTACCCAATGAACTTCAGTGATTTTCAGTTGAAGTATTTTTCTTCCTTTGGGGTGGGGGTTGGAGATTCCATTGCAAAGATTTGTACAAACATTGAAGTCCAGTGTTGCCATCACTTGCTCAATAACAAAGAAATGTTATGCAAATGCCAACATCATCTACGTAAAGAGTCAAAGCAGTATTGCTCTCCACCTTCCCTCCCTTCCGCCTTCTGCTTTGTCATTTCCTCCTCTCTGGTCATTTTTCCCCAGCAACCGTGGGCAGACCTGTTCTGTGTATGCCAACACTTATTGCTAATTCTGCCGCAGCTGCTCATTAAACCACACTTCAGTTCTCAAATTCACCTGTAAAGAGTTAAGTCTTCCTTAGGGAGGACTTATTATCATCACTTTCCAATCCCTGCTGTGCTAAGATTAATGGTACCATCTGAGGAAAGAAAAGGTCGAAGCCTAGATGCAATATATCGTGTTATCTATATTCATATACAATAATAATCCCTTCCACATGAGTTGTTTAATATGCAATATGTTCAGGTCAGGATTTTAAAGGCAGTAATGGAATCACACATATCACTGAATGATTTTCAGGTCAGCTTTAAAAAAAATAAAAATCTCTAGATGATCAAGATAATGGCCGTGTGATCATACTGTAAATGTCTGTTTCTTGAAGTCGTCAGCCCGTGACTCACGAGCAGTTAGAGAGCGATAAGCACATGAGCCAGCAGTTTGGAAAACAAAAAAAATGTGCAGATGTAAGAGTTTTTGGCAGCAGCGTATAACAGGAGTCATCAGCAGCTCAGTGGCTGAGGGGCAGTTTAGCAGCAACGGAGCTCCTGAGTGTGCATCATTGACTCACAAATAAATCCCTGAGAACAGAGTGTACTGTCAGACATTTTCACATCAATCAAATAAAATACATTTATAAAGAACTCCTAACATCAAAGTACACCCTGATGCGAGCAGGCAGCGCTGGACAGGCTGTGGATCTTTTGCTGTGGCGCTTAAGTGGCTGACAGAGGACAGAGCAGAAAGAAAACAAAGAGAGAGGAAAGAGCTGATGTGAATGATAGAGAAATGAGTGTAAGCAACTCTTATAAAAGCGGTTTAAGGACTTCAGGGTAAAAAAAAAAAAACAGCCAATAACTAGCAGCTTTGTGTATTATAACACACATTAAAGTCTTTAATTGGCTGCATGTTTATTGCAGTGAGATGAACTTCTCAACATTTAGATATAATGGATACAGTGACAACAAAATTAGAAAGTGAATCATTGCAGCTGAATGTAATGAACCTCCTGGATGCCACGTAAATCAAATGCCTGAGGGGATTTGAGATCTTTTTTTTACAATTTCAAGCTTTGCATCTTACCTGGCAAACCAAAAACGTCATCCTTTGAAAAATGCCTGTGAAATAGTATTTCTTCAAAGTCTTTAGCAAATCTGAGTCATAAATATGTAATGAGGAAGGAAATTAGTTTTGCCATTACAGACTCTATTATGCAATATTGTCCCAGAGTAATACTGGTCTGAGAACATCTGAGGGAAGTAGCAGTTCAATTACAATATATTGCCTTTTCATATTGAGATCCTGCTTTAACAGTGTTTCGGAAGAATGTTCGGATGTAATATCATGTCTAGGCGCAAGTGACTGAGCACAGTCCAGCGACTCTTTGCTTCATTTACCGTCAGTGAACCTAAATGTTCTCGAGTCAACAAATGGTGACCTTGATGCTGAAAGGAGACGAAGGAGATGGCAAAAAAGTTTTCACTGTGTTTCAATTTGAGTTGTGATTTTTTCCCCCAAGTCAGATATTAAAACTATCATAATTTCATGGCACAAAACTATCTAATGAAAAAGCAATCACACAAATCAATAACAAAGCAAACAATGAGCCATGCATTTTTTTTTTTTTTTACAGCAAGCAAAATACCTGGATAAAAAATGCCTGTGGTATATCGGATGCCCATGGCACTCATTTTGTATAGAATATCAATTTACTATGTAACTTTATTGATAAACCATGCAATATCGAAGCCTCTTAAGATGTGAAGGAATCTGAAATCAACAAATAATCCACAGGCATTTATAATAAAACCTGAATAACTGCCCCATCTGTTTCTTGGCAGGAGCTGAGGCTCTTTCTTTTTTCTTTTCTTTTTCTCTTCCGTTTTTTCTACAAGACACTAAGTCTGTATATCTCAATTTTCAGCACATCTTGGCTGCGTTATGGTGTTATACAAATGTGAGAGCACTGAGTAGAAAGGTGGCTTCACTGGACTGAAAAGAAGCTGCCTTATTTCACAGAGCCAACTAGGGACCAGGCTGGAGGCAACATAAAGCAGGTGATTGACAGCAGAAGGTTTGCAGCGGCACGATGGCGAGAGGCAGAGTAAAAAGAGAGACTGAGTGATGTGAAAAAGCAAAATGTTCCAGTCATAAAACAGCAGGATCTCACAGCTATGCGCATGCCGGTCCCCTGAAGCAGATGTTGACTCCGTAGTTTCGATGTGGTATGCTGCTGGACTGCTGCCAACTGCTTTTTCCAGGTCAGCTGAGACCTTATGAGAGCCCCACTTCCCCCCAACCCACTCAGCCACCCACCCACATTCATTTATATCCTGACCCACCAAAAAAAAAAAAAGAAAAAAGGCTGTATCTCTGACTCAAAGCGCCAAGTGAACTGGGGATTATTTCAACAAGGCACTGCCACAGGGACATAGTCACCAGGTAATTTGTTATCAAAAAGCTGTAACCATTCTGCCTCTGGTGACAAGTGATTCATCCGTCTGAACTCATCCGTCTTGCAGTCTGAGCAGCTGCTTTTACCGCTGCAATCCTGTGTGCCGAAGAAGCTTACTTTCCTCAGCTGATCCTGCCTGGATAAGCCAGACCTGTAATCCCTGGGAATAAAGTTTGGATGACTTTTCAGTACCAACTTTACGTAGTAATCTGTTATTAATACAGCAAAGTGGAAAGTCAGGATTTGGAGGCCAGAGTGACTTTCACAGTTATGACCTCTTACAAATTTGGTCTTTAGTTTTTGAGGCAAAAATTTGGAAGTGCTGACTCAGTGGCTATGGGAGGGGCTACCACAAGAAAGTCATTGATAATTTGAACAAATTCTGTCTGTTATGATTTTCTTCCATGGAAATTATAGTATTGACTTTTGTAATGTAACGCTACATTCATGGCATTTTTGGAATGTGGACTGGGGTCCGTGTACGTTTTTTGGTCATTCTTTTTTCATTTTAAAAACAGATATTAAAAAATGAAAAATGGATGGTTATTTTATTTTCATTTCATGCTCCAAATCCATATAATGTAGAATGTCTAGACTGGCTAGATGGCCTTATACTTGTGGTAGCCAGATTTATTATAGTTCATGATCTAATTAAACCAACAAATGTAAAACTTCATTCTTAAACATGAACGCCAGCCCTTTTCTGGGCCTAGACTCCAAGTGAGGAACAACAACGACAAAAGGGTCCAACATCATTTCACACCTACAGGCATGCCGCTACATATCAAAAATATAAACCGTCTGTGATAAAGTTTTGATAAAACACTAATCTTTGCAAAGGAATTACACTGGTGACCTGTCCAGGCATCCCTGCCTCTCACCCATGACAGCTGGGACAGACTCCAGCCCACCCATGACCCTGAACTGGATATGCAGCTAAGAAAATTAATGGATGACAATGGTTAAACTCAAAATATTCAATACATTTGCCCATTTTCACAGCACAGCTCAATATTATGAAGTCATCTTCATCTTGCTACCTTTTTTTTATTGAATTGAATTGAATTTTATTTATATAGCGCCAACAAACAGTTACCTCAAGGCGCTTTTTATTGTGGGTAAAGACCCTACAATAATATAGAGAAAACCCAATAGTCAAAATGACCCCTTATGAGCAAGCACTTGGCGACAGTGGGAAGGAAAAACTCCCTTTTAACAGGAAGAAACCTCCGGGAGAACCAGGGAGGGGCAGTCATCTGCTGCGACCGGCTGGGCTGAGGGGAGAGAAACAGGACAAAAGACATGCTGTGGAAGGGAGCCAGATTAATAATAACTAATGATTAAATACAGAGTGGAGTATAAACAAGTAAATAAGGTGAATGAAAAGAAACAGTGCATTATGGGAACCCCCTCGCAGCCTAGGCCTATAGCAGCATAACTAAAGGATGGTTCAGGGTCACCTGATCCAGCCCTAACTATAACCTTGATCAAAAAGGAAAGTTTTAAGCCTAATCTTAAAAATAGAGAGGGTGTCTGTCTCCCGAATTTTATGCTCTGTCTTTACTTTCTGTTCTGCCTCATTAAATACGACAGCTCACCCCCGGCCCCTTTTGTTTGCTCACCCTCCCATTAGATGAAAATTCCTGCTCATCGACCTGTTTCTTCAATCCTCAAGTGCCCCGATGTCCTGCTTTCCAACCACCTCTTGCTTCCATTTTGCTTTCCTTCTGTCCTACCTTAGATCTATTACCCTCCCCATTCCATCATCCTTCTGCAGAGATGCTTTGGCCTGTCTGCCCTACATGTCCCACTCTCCCTAAGTCCACGTTACCTTGCTAAAGTAAACCTTAAAACTATGCTAAGTTACTGTACATAAAAAACACTTGATCAACCAGTACTTGTTTATTAGTGCTACCCTTAATTAGCATTCACATGAATTCTGCTACTGTGTTTGTAAACACATAGTAATATTTATGTTGTATTTATTCAATGTAATAATTAGAATCAAATACAGGCGTTTTCCTCTGCAGACTGTCATCTGCTTAAAAAGTTGTTTTTCTCCACAAAATCCCATGAAAGTGGTCCAAAGTGGTAACAACTTTTGAGCCTGTACACACCAAGCGTTACGACATGCAGTAAGATCATGTCTAGAAATGACAAAACTCGATGGTCATTGATCTTGAGTCCCATTCATAGACTGTATTTTAAAAGTTCATGCAGCCACCTTGACACCATTCATTGTGTGAATGTTTTAGAAGCCTCAGTCTCGAGCATTTAGGCCATTATTATCTTCCTTTTTTAAAAGCAAGGGTTGAATTTGACAAAGAAACTGAGGAAATGCATGCTTACACACAAGGGTTTCATGCCTTAAAGCATACCCTGCTTTATTATCTGTGTTGAACTAAATGAAAAATCATTCTGTATTGAGTAAGGCTTTAAACTCGTGAATGACACATGAATGCATTAGAAATAATTTAACTGAGGTAATAAATTAAGTGAGCATTTTTCCATATACTTTGGTACAAACTGACTTCTTTTTGCAGGCAGAAGAGTCACTCCCTGCTGGCCACTAGACAGAATGCAGGCTTAAGGTATTTCTGCCTTGGCTTCACTTAGCTAAGAGCCACTGTAATTAAACAGTTGGTTCTTTTTCATGAAAAATTATAAGAATGGGAACTCCAGAAACCTCCATGCGATACTATAATATAAAATATTGCCTTGCCAAAGTGTGTATAAGTGGTAATCAGAGGAAAATGTCTTGTTATGAATGTCAGAAACAGAGTGAAAACTCTATGACAATGTAAGTAAACAAAAATTTACAAATTTGCCAGTCACACCACTAAATAATTTAGCTTAGGACCGACTCCTTCCATCAGCAGCATCACTGCAGGCTGAAATCACAGAGATATCGCTGGGTGTGAATATGCAGAGTGTGCAACAGAGAGATGAGAGATGAGATGAGAGATGAGAAGACCTCTCATCATTGGGGAAAATCCAACCTCACAAGGGGGGGTGAAGTGTGTGGGTGACCGAGTGTTACTCTTTGTTTATGTGTGCATATGTAGTACTAAAGTGTTTTGTTTTGTTTTTTTGCCTGTGTGATTGTATGTACTGCACTGCTGTGTAGGTTGATGTCTATTGCTGCACAGCTCACACAGATTAAACAAACTGGCTGACACACCACCTACCTTAGATCATCTCTTGATAGTGTGTGTAAACCAGCCCAGGCCAGCCATATGTTTGACAACCTCCCCCTCTGCTGTTTAACACTAAGCTGGATCCCTGACAGATGTTCCGGCTGTTTTTAAGATGCCCATATTATCTTATCATGCACTGTATAAACAGCAGACTGCGGCCCTTCTCTTTAGGAATAATAAAATTTGCATTGGTATTAAACCCAAAGATGTGAAAAAAAATAATCCCATGACAGTGTTTTTCTTTGTATACTCACCTAATAAGATGAAAATATTTGTTGATTATTTAAGGTAATTTTACACAGCATGCTATTTTTAGAAAATACACTCAGCCAATTAATCCATTGAACCAAAGCTTTCCACCTTAAGAAGGAGCCTCTAATCTGTTCTAATAAGGCATGCACAGATGGGAAATCATTTCAAACAGATTGAGTATGAATTTTTACTATATTATACTTAAAACAGTCATACAGTAAGTAGCCAATGGTTCCAGTGATATGTTCCTTCCAGCCTGTTGAGCTGGATACATTTACTCTGCTTTCAGTGGTTTGTAACTTTACAGTATGAGCTCTAGGTACTAAAAAAAAAAAAAGCATCTTTTATCTTTTGCAGGACGGCTCAATGTTAATACAAAATCCCACAGAAGCTCTTAGCTAAAAATCCTGTAAAATGTACTTAGCATTTATCTATTTGATCTTACAGAGAGACAATAGACTACAAAGATCACATCTGAAAAAACAGGGAATTTATTTTGATGATTTGGTTTTATTATATCTGGGCGACTACAGTTATGTGTAACCTTAAAGAGTCCTGTAGAGGGTGTCTTAAGTTTCCCTACCTCCAGGATAGATGCCTCTTATTCCATTTGTTCTGAGGATTCAAGCTTCGTTTCCTGCGTCCCATTGCCCCCTCTGTGTCAGACACATCAGGCAGAGAACATCTGGGTGTTTTCATTAGACCTAGTGTGGCTTGGTCTGAAGGACAGAAGAGATAAATGCAAATATATAAACTAATGCAAATACACGCCATAGTCAGTTTTAGAGAAAACAAACTACCTAGTGTATAAATGCATTTTATGCTTATGTATATAGTGCATGTATAAAGACATCTGATCCATCACAGTTCTGTTTGAAAATGAATGCTTCAGTAGATGTGACTCATGCAACACTGTATGTGTACATATACATACATAGCTGCATGTAGGCTATGAGAAGCCATTTAGGCCAAAACTTATACATGTTCTCTGAATCCCCTTTCAGACAGTTACTTTGTTTATCTGTCCCTGGTCACTTTACAGTAAAAATCGCGATGGCAAACCTACTATGTCAGACCTGAGTAACATTTACGAATCACCTTTAGCACAGTCATGATCTGCATCACCAAAGATCTGAACAGCCTCTTGGCCACTCTAAGGAAGAGAGAGGCTGTTCAGATCCAGAGCCTGGAGATCCAGGAGAAAGCTTTGTCAGAGAAGTTTTGAACCCCATTTCTGTTTTTACACCACAGCCACAGCAGCATTTCTGCACAGTGATGGGATGCTAAAATGGGTCGTGAAGATACCTTACCCATCTGTTCAGTCTTGCAAGTATAGGAAATACCGTGCCTCTAGGGTTATTTGTGATAAAGTAGAATGAAACTGTGGGGCACATTAAATTAAATGTAAGCTATATCCGAATAACAGAATGCTGCAGTGTTACCAAACTTATGAAGCCGGTATTGTTATGTAGCTTTCTGTTTTTAGGACACGACTTCATCTTCAGTTTTATTTATGTTGATTTGTTTTTTAAAGTAAGTAAAGTAAACAAATTTCATTTATATAGCATCTTTAAAACCACAGTGGTTTACAATAAAATGTAAATTACCTAAAGATTGATGCTACACGCACACACACACAACAGTAACCTATCTCCCAATCACAGTTCCAGAGATCAGCAGTTTCCAAATATATTGTTTTTATATTTAAAAAAAGTCACAGCTGATGCTTGTCTGAGGTCACTCAGAAAACCATCTGGACCCTGAGTCTGTAATAAAGATTGATGGACCATATCCTATGACAGAAAAGAGTTTAAGATCTCTCCCATCCACAGTGATTTCTGGCATGCCCCCTATAGAAGCAGAAAAAGTCACGTGCCACACCCTGCATTACAAACAATACAGAATTTTACATAATTAAACGCAAAACAGCAGCAAAATCTTTTTTGTTTAATTTTTGTTCAACCTAGTGTCACATCATGTTCTTCAGCTGGTTGCCTGCACCTCACTTGCAGTAGCTCCATGCTCCACAGTTTGAGCAAACACCACTTTAGGCTATGCACATCATTCACTTACAGTATCCCGATTTCTAACTTCTATATTTGTATATCTGTGAGGGCGTAGTCTTGTAAAGAATTTGTTTGTAGAGGAGAATTACAGTCTGTGTGAGCAAGAGAGATGGCCAATATGCACCGCAGGGAAACTATGAGTGCAGTGCATGAGAAAGAACAGTAAAACCCAAACTAATCAATATACTGCTCTGCTTCAGACACACCAGTGTTATCAATCACACACAGTACAGTAGGCACATAGCAGTACTGTAATTCCGTTTTGTGTGGTGTGACAGCAAGAATGATTTATGCTTACAAGGTGTCTCATGCCGTGGAGACAGCTGTGCAATCTAATACTTTTCAATGCATAAGGACTGAAGGAAAAGCTACCTTTTTATTGTTTGGCGGTTATTGTGTCACAGTGATATTGATTAGGCTCTTTTGCTTTTCTGCTGGTAGGATAGCATTCTATGGTAAAACACACCTTATATTTTCCTCCATTATATATGCTCTTATATATGCTGTAGTCACACAGTGAACTTCCACATATAGTTGTGATCAAAAGATTACATACACTCATCATGGGCATCGATGCCATGTAATTGTGGGCTTTTAATGATTTCTTTGAATTGTTCTTTTTTCATCTTTAATGATTTAAAAACAAAAGCAACTGGGTGCATAAGTGTGAATATATTTTGATTTTTCTCTAATCCACACAGGGTCAAAAGTATACATACACTCCAATAATACTTTGGTCAAATGTCCCTTTGCAAGTTGCACCTGTACCAGATTTTGGAAGTAGTCCTACTTCTTCATTATTCCATCCACTTTGTGCAAATGTAGCAGTACCACTGGCAGCAAAACAGCCCCAGAGCGTGATGCTGTCACCATAATACTTGACAGTTGGTACAGTGCCTCACCTTTACTCCAACAAACATACATCTTGCCATTGTGGCCAATGGCTCAATCTTTGTCTTCTCTGACCAAAAGAATTTTCTCCAGAAGGTATTTGGCTTGTCCATGTGGATTTTTTAAATTCTTCAACTTCACCTCAAATCAACAGCTAGACAGTTGAAACTTGGACATAGGACAAAAAACCACATCAAAATGAGTTTTAGAATGGATAAAGCAGGCTACCCAGACCTCAACCCTATTGAAAATTTGTGGACTATGCTAAAAAAAACAATAAAAAAAAACAGGTCTGTGCCAGGAAACCAACAAATTTAATTCTGCCAAGATGAGTGCTGAAATATCCAGCTAGAATTATGATAGAGCTTTTTGATGGCTACCAAAAGCATCTGGTCAAGGTGCAACTTTGTGCAAAGCCTTCCAATCAACCCAGCCACATACCCAAGACTCCAGTCTCCTTTAGCCCTCCGAACTTCTGCATGGCTTTGATGGCCTTGGTCAGAGCCTCCTTGGTCTGAAGCTGGCCAGTCACAGGATCGGGTGGTGGAAGGTACCCAAACCTTACTTAGCCAGTCCTGGAACAGAAACAGAAGACAGAGTTTAATAGTCACTCCAGACATCTGAAAAATCTCAAGTATCCTAAAGCTGCTGAGACAGTCATCTGTTTATCTCTACTGAGTCTTATTTGTACGTTCAGGATAAAAAGGAGCTTTGTGTCTCTGTGCAACTGTGTGTGTCTAAAATTACACCAAGAACCATTTAAAAATGTCTTTCTCTTAACAGAAAATTGGATACCATTTTTCAGCAGTTGTTGATATTGTATGACACTTGAATGGAAGAGAGCAATCATTAATGTTTTAGTAATACTGAAGCTTTCCCTTCTCTGACTAAATAACAGCAGAGGTCTGCTGTGAAAATGCATTTAAATGTTATGTAATATACATCAATTAAGCCATTAGTTTCAGACAAAACAAATGCAACCACAATATTATTGAGGAATTTTATGCTTCTGCATAAAAATCTATACACTTCGTTTTTGTAAGCATAAATTAGCAACATGTATAACAACTCGATATACTCCCCCCCCTTTTAATCTATCATAACAGAAAAAAGCACTAGTAAAAAAAAATGTAAGTTGCTCAGGTTCAGCTGTTCTCTCAGTAAGCTCTGACAATGAGTCAGTCAGCACAGTATCAGGGTCCTGGACGTTGCTTATCTAAATGGCATGTGGTCATTTTAAAAAATATAAATGCTTTTATTACAGGCCAACACATCCTGCTGTAAAAAGCCTCTAACACGATCATTAAAACAAAAGAAACACATGGCTTTTAGCCATCATTCGCATTATGTGTTTTTTCCTGCTGTGAAATGTCCAGATACTGTTCATCTGTGTCATTCCGGTATCAGTTAAGGCTTGATTATTTCTGCATTTCCTTGGAAATCCATTGCCTCAAGTTACACTGACTGGAATTGTGTATTATGAATGACAGTTCAAAATGGGATGAGGATAATGTAGCTAATTATCTTAACAGTACAAGATGTTGCTAATTAATAGAGAAATTTAATTCACATAAGCTTTGCCAATTTGATTATGAAAACTATTAATTACCTTAAGGTTATTTTTCACTTTGTGTCACTTATCATGAGCTTAAATTACAGTTAAATCCATCCTCTTTCTTGTTCTCTAATTGTTTCTGGCCGTGTCTCTAAGTACTTCACTCTCAGCTATCTATTTCAGCTCCAACCCTGACGTGCTGGGTGGTCTGACAAATCTGTACTTTACCTGTTTTAATGATTAGATCATAACTCATCAGAAATAAGAGCCATAGCAAGGCAACCATTCTCACAGGTAAAAATTCCATTAGCTAAATAACTGACTTTACAGAACTTCTGTTCATTATATTTGCCCCCTCAGTACGTTAAAAAGAAAGAAAGAACAACTTAGACAACACTAAAGGATATTTATTATCAGATTTTTACTTCCCAGTAGTGAAAACACAAAGTTGTGTATTAAAAAAATTCAGAATTTTGTCTTTTTATGAACAAAGTAAAACAAAGCATAAAAATCTAGAGCCTGACCGATGTAAGAATTTTAAAGATCGATACCAATTTTTCGTGATTTAAAAACTCTGCCTGACTCTGTTCCGGTCAGCTGTTTGCTGTTTGTGCCCTTCCAACAGGATGCAGAGTGCCCTCTGGTGGACAAACTATGCAACATTGACATTTAAAATCGTTGA
Source organism: Pterophyllum scalare (assembly GCA_024447675.2). Lineage (NCBI taxonomy): Eukaryota > Metazoa > Chordata > Actinopteri > Cichliformes > Cichlidae > Pterophyllum > Pterophyllum scalare. Next base: position 1,154 of record JAMQGT020004131.1, on the reverse strand, counting down.
AGGGTGTTTCTTTAAATTTTCATTTATGGGCCATAAATGCTGATATGATATGCCGATAACAGTAGACTGGCAAATAGCTAATATCATCCAATAATATCATCCTGCTGATAAATCGGTCGGGCTCTAATGAAATCACAGTTTGAATGCACTGGGTACTCAAAAAAAGCTTTTCCCATATTAGAAAAAACAAGACTGATGTTCATCTGTTTGGTTCCAGTGTGTGAATACGTCCTAAGTTTATACCCTACCTTATCCTTATGAGGACATTAAAATATAGAGCAGTGTATAAATCCTACGTTATATTTTTATGTCCTAGCAAATGTCAGGCAGACAGGCCTCTTTTCCTTTACTAATAAAACTGAAGTAACTGTGTGTGATTATGGTGCTTTTAACATCTGTGTTCATGCCAGATGGTTCCACCTGGATATAAAAGGATGTTGAGGGCAGATTTATGATTGAGACATAATGCTCACTTTTGTAAAGGTTAGAAAGAAAATACATATTTAACAGAAAGTGCTGATTCAGAATATTGAATGGCTTCAGCCTGATAGTAGACACATAATATAATATATGTGTGTGTGGTCTGGGTGAAAGGAATTGAGATTCTGGGGCAGGTATTGCTGAGCAGGAGGTTCTAGATAAGCACTTTAAAGTTCAAAAGAAACCCGGCACACCTTTCAGTGACTGAGGAAAATGTCAGCGTATTCAATGTTCTGGCAGGACGCACAGGAAAAAAAATAATGATATAAGACTGTATTGTTGTTACATTTGAGCCAGTGTGAGTCTCGCCAACCAGAGCACAAGGTCAGGTACATAATAACACCTCTGCAGCCACTATATATATATATATATATATATATATATATATATATATATATATATATATATATATATATATATATATCAGCAACTTGCTCAAGGTTCACCTTACTAATACTTAAACTTAGCACATACGGTAAAAGGATGACTTTATTGCACACCACCCTACAAATTCTATAAGGAAGCACTATAAATGTTTTTGTGTTTAAAAAAATAAGAAAAAAACCCATGGCTGTAGAAGTGTTTCACCTTGTAAGCATTACTAGACCTTTTGGCTATGCTTTCTGAACACAATAGAGTAATACCAGAATTCTAACCAAGTAGGTATGATATAG
>JAMQGT020004130.1:0-11856 GCA_024447675.2 Pterophyllum scalare | reverse complement strand
GGGTCAGCTCATCAACTCGACACCAAGAGCAGGATCACGATGTGTCCTACTACACCAAAAATCACAAGTCCCTGCCACATTTTCATTTTAGACCATCGACATGAATGTGGAAATGACTCAATTTCAGATGGAAAACCTCATCGAGTCACGATGTGAAAGTATGACAACAGCCGTTTTGTATTTGTTGAGTGGAAGAGCTCAGCGCCTCAGCCTGAGGTCACCTGGTGAGAGTTTACACTCCACAACGTAGAATGGAATGAAATCACTTTGCTTTGCAAATCTTTATTTGAACATGTCAGCTTATATTTGATCAGCGAACATCAAACAACAAAAAACAAAGGAATTCATCTGCAGTTTTTATTGTACCACAGATGGACGGTCGGTTCATGAAGTTTGGAGTCTTTACACCGTGCTATTATGATCAATAAAACAAAAACTCATAGGTCATTTATGGACGAGACTGGAAAGTCAACAGGCCTTTCACCATTTGTGACAACTTCTATTTGCAGAAGCTAAATGCCATCTACCCTTAATGAGGTTCAGACTTACCAGTGCCTCAAATGAAGCTTCTGTGATGTTGTTTCAACTCCACCGCCTTGACCAGCTGCAGTCTTTGTTCTGCTCTCCAGCTCGGCCCGTGAATCAATTCTACTGTGGTACGTGCTGTGGTCCAAGAAGGTGGAGTTGGCGTCGCGTCCTGACCGAAGGATGAGATCCTTCTTTGATAACATCACATGAAAGCTGACTACTAGGAAAATGAGAGGTGGGAATCATTGCAGAGACAAGACCATCCCCTCGGACACATAAATAACAATAAAATGCTAAAACCACTTTTCCCTCCACATATATTAAAAAAAAAGCAGCAGCAGAGTAGATGTAGAGCTAGTGTTTGTTTTTAATATATATGAGAGGGGGAGAGACTCGTTTTAGCATTTTTATTGTTATTTATGTGTCCGAGGGGATGAGTCTGTCTCTGCAATGATTCCCACCTCTCAATTTCCCTAGTAGTCAGCTTTTGGCCATATTGATGTTATCAAAGAAGGATCTCATCCTTCGGTCAGACGCACGCCAACTCCACCTTCTTGGACCACAGCACGTACAGCAGGTGGAGAATTCATTCACGGGCCGAGGCTGGAGAGCAGAACAAAGACTGCAGCTGCAGTCCAAGGCGGTGGAGTTGGAGACAATTCACAGGAGAAGACTCATTTGAGAGGCACTGGTAGAATCTAAATCTGGGGAACATTAAGGGTAGATGGGCATTTAGCTTCTGCAAATGAAGTTGTCACAAATGGTGAAAGGCCTGTTGACTTTCAGTCTCGTCCATAAATGACCTATGAGTTTGTTTTATTGATCATAATAGCACGGTGTAAAGATTCCAAACTTCATGAACCGAGCCGCTCCATCTGCTGATACTGTAATAAAAAGCTCCAGATGAATTCCCTCTTTGTTTTTTGTTGTTTGATGTTCGCTGATGCAAAATATAAGCTGACATGTTTCAATAAAGATTTGCAAAGCAAAGTGATTTCATTCCATCTCGTTCTGGAGTGTAAACTCTCACCAGGTGACCTCAGGCTGCAGGCGCTGGCTCTTTCCACTCAACAGATGCAAAACGGCTGTTGTCATACTTTCACATCGTGACTCGATCAGGTTTTTCCATCTGAAATTGAGTCATTTCCACATTCATGTCGAGGTCTAAAATGAAAATGTGGCAGGGACTTGTGATTTTTGGTGCTAATGTGACACATCGTGATCCTGCTACTTGGTGTCGAGTTGATGGCTGAACCCAGCCAATCAAATTTCCTTCCTTGCACTGTCATCGTTTGACTTTATTATTACAAATATTGTGTTTCAGTAGCAATCACACCTCGAGTTCATTGTTGTGTTGTCTGGTGGTTTGTCGGCGTAATGATGATGAAAAATGTGCCATGCTACATTGATGTGCTGAATGACTTTGCGGGGAGCTCTGAGCATTTAGCTGCTGATGTATTGTGCTTTTTAAAAACCTTGCAAATCTTTTTTTCTCCCCTCTTTCTCCTTTGTAGGCCCCAGCAGCCATGGGAAGCTAAAACTAGCAGAATCAGTGTTTCTATTTTTAAAATCCCGGAGCAGAGGCGAAAGAGGGAGACTGGGAGAGACAGTAGGGGATGGAAAGAAGGAGAATGACAATGAGGTGTCATGAGGGGAAGACTGAAAATTTTGACAATACTTGCTATTTGTGTGTGTGTGTGTGTGTGTGCATGCACATCTCTGTGAAGATTAGCATGAGCACTAGCAGGAGCACAGCAAAACAGCTCAGGGTTATTTACCGGGCTCTCAGAGGGATCGGACATGCTAGCACGCCTCCTCGCCTTCCTAACACACATCCAGCTGACAAGAAGCTCAGGCTGTCTGACATTTTTCTTTTCATTTTTTTTTTGTCCCCTCCACTCAGTTTTCTTTTTCCTCTACATTCCTGACCTTTCCGGTTGGCGCTGGTGGGCTGCCGAAAGGGAAGAAGGGTCGGCAGAGATAAGAGCACTTGAGATGCAAGTTGGTTAGCTGTGTTTGCCAGACGGTCGAGGTGGACGCTGGCAGGGAAACATGAGCCAGATGTAGAGCTAAAGGGATTGAATTGATGGTTGTTCCTGCATGTACTGTTTCAGGAAAATTCTGAAAGGAAAATGGCATCAAGGAGGAACTTGTGTGCATAAGAGAGAACAACACCTTTGACATGAGAAATAGCAGCGTGTCAGTAATGGAGAGCAGATATTCCAGTTGAAGCCACTGCAGTCTGCTTTCACTGGCTGATTAAAAATACAAATTTTATTTGCCAGGGTTTCTTGCACCACTGAAGGAGCTCTGGTTGTGACGGTGGCTGGTGCTGACATAAAGACTAACAGCACAAACTCTACAGCCCAACTGATTTATCGGGGGCCCGATATTAGCTATTTGCTGATCTATTGGTATTGGCATTTATAGTGGCCAACACAATTACAAAAAAGTAAAAGAAATGGTGGGAAAAACACCCTTCAGCCATGGCATAAGTGTTGATGCTGCACAGTTTGACCACCAGAGGGCACTGTGCAACTTCCCTGTTGCAACACAAAAACGGCAACCAGCTGATCCAAGCAGAGTTGCGTAGAGGGCAAAGAAGTGAATAAGTAACTACCTACACAAATGTTAGGGAACTCTGTTTATGTTTCATGTGTCTGACCGTGTTCTAGCCAGCAGCTGAACGCCCGGTGCTGTGCCGGGCAGAGGTACTCTCGCACCAGGCTGAGAATTTCACAGTTTAGCTTTTGGAACTTTTTGCTATTTGTGCAATTTGCAAACAGGTGCGATTCTCAACACACCCCAGGTTGTCTGATACCGCTGGGCTGTGAGATATATATATATATATATATATATATATATATATATATATATATATATATATACACAAGTGTTTACTGAGGGTATAGATGAAGGGAATCGAGGGGTTGTTTTCTTACCCACTTCTAAGCAAAGGGTTTCCTTTTGTGATCAAAGTTGTTGCCCCCTACTGGCTGTTAAAAAAAAATGCAGGTTAAGGGTGCTTTTCAGACCTGGATGCTATGCCCATCTTTTATATACAGGCTGTGTTCTGTAGCTCTTTCAGTGTTTCCCTTTTCTGTTTTTTTTTTTTCTCCTTAAGAGAAGCACAAAACTGCACAAAAATGTACTTTTGCTTAAAATATAAAAAGATTTTTATCCACTGGCAGCATTTCCAGATGGTTATTTGGTCCGAAATTGCGGGCGTACAATCCAGTTACTATAACTATCTTTCTCCTCCTGTAACCCTGTCTTTGTTGTCGTTTGGATGATTATGTAACAGCACTGAGGTCAAAGACTGCATGTGTGTAGTTTTGTTGTTATCCAGCTCTTTACATGCAGTGGTGCCATCTATCAGAAGTGTGTACAAAATACTAAATTGTGCTCAGGAGGGTTTGAACTACACAGTTGTTACTCCAGTGAAATGCAGTGAAATCTGCTCAAAGAGAAAACCGATGCACGCCATCAGCCTCTTCGAATATGACGCTTCTATGGCAACACTGCTGGAGGCAGATCCACGGCGTCATCATAAGTGGCTTTTGAGTTGCATCGGGTGTTGTGGGTAATGTTGCAAGATCTTTTTTTTTTTTTTTTCTTAGTTTCACAAGCTTGTCTTTTCTTTTTTCTTTCCTTCTGGAAATAGCTCACAGAATGGCTAAATGTATCTTAGTATTTTGCGAATACACCAGTTTTGAGTGGGATTTGCATTGTCACAATTTCCTCTACTTTTGTGCCCTGTATGCCTGAAAAAAGTCATTGAGGAATCAATGACTTGTAATGTGTAAGTGAAAATGTGTCAGAGGTCAGTGCATTTCATAAATCTGCCAAATGTTTTGGATCCACTGTTGAATAGGAACAGAGCAGCATGGTGGTGTTGGAAGTATAACAGAACGGTTTAGCCTCAGGCTAGTACCCAGGCTGTTTTCTTTAAAAATGATCCTTTTTATTCTCGGATGGTTCACGGAGAGGTTAAAGCGCAATTTTAATCCACAGGGCAGTCGTGGATCATGGAAAAGGCAGTGGAACTCAGTTTTAAGAGCTTATATATGCTGACATTTTTACTGTGGCATAGTGCTTTTTGCAGACTCGCTTTCCAATAGCTCTGCTTGCCTGTTCAGTTACTAAAATTAACTTCCAAAATGTCAAGTCTGAACACGAGAGCGGGTGTGGCGCTAATACCGGTGTGTTGGTGAGATAATGGCAACAGACAAAAAGCCACTGTCTCCTTTAATCAACATGTGTTCACTTGTGCAGGAAGAAGGCATATTGGCTTTCCTTCTGCCACAAGGATGCGTGGTCAACTTTACAAATGCACACACAGAACCCCTGAATTCCCAGCGTGCACGGCGCACCTCCTGAACTGTGCCTGTAACAGATAAGTGAGCTGTGGAGTGCACAGACAGGCCTTGTGATCGCAGTTGGCACCGGACTTGCTACAAGCCTGTACAACACCACGGTCCCCGAAATGTGCCAAACTTGATCGGACACTTGCTCTCACACGTGCGGCAGCAACTGCTGACCAATCTGTCACGCTGCTTGAAAACTCTCCCTCAGACAGGGAAAAGAGCTGTGGGCAACATGAGGGGCAGGAAACACAGGAAGTTTTTGTGGTGTGTGTGTGTGTGTGTGTGTGTGTGCGTGCGTGTTTGCACATGTATCGGTAATGCAGGTTTTAAAATTTTATTTATTTTTTTCTTCTTCTCCAGGGTGAGGTGAGGTGCATGGTTATGGTATGAGTCAACAAATGGTTCTTGGAATCAGTTGTGCGGCATAAAGACAGCCTTACAGGCAAAGTTGTTCTTATATCTCTGTTTTAAAGTGTATCAAACAGCTTATTAAAAACCTAAGAAAAAAAAATGGCTGCGCTCTAAAGCAATTGAATCACTATTACAAACTGCAGACTCACAGGGAAAGTTAAGATTATGTAGATAAATGCTAAAATGCTCATTAGATGCTTGTGTCAACTTTTACAAGTGGTTCTGTTGGTTTAAACTGTTATGTGAGTTTTCAGAGCTGCATATGACAAATGAAAATCTTTCAGAGGAAGCTGGGGCTTAATTACAGGTGCCTAGCCAAAGAGGAAACGGAAATTGTAAGAAAAGTCTCAAATGGACAACTTTTTTTTTTTTTTAACCTTTGAAAGTCCAACTGGGTGGTGGTGGTGGGGATCTGATGAACATTTCATCTGTTCTTAAAATGCCGCCAACTGTTCACCACTGTGATAGAGCCGTGTTTGTGCAGCACTCTGACGACTATTAGCCAGGATGTCGCTCTGCATGTAAACAAGTCCAGACTTCCAGCCTTTTATTGGCACCGCCAACAGTTTAATGACTACAGAGTTTTGCTCCGTCCAACACTGAACATGATCCAGCTTGGTCCGGTCCAGTGTTCAGACTGAGATTTCCAACTCAGCTACAGTTTTTAGTGGGCTCATTTCCTCTGCCAATAGTCGCTCTCGCTGTGTTTGACTATTATTATTATTTTTTTTGTTTACCATTTATAAATATAGACTTTTGTGGAGATGGATCAGTCTGTATTTTCTAAGCATCAGCCACAAGGTGACCCTTCATGTGCTCAGACCTCTGTTGCAGGCTGTGATAGATATGGATGGAGATAATGGCTAAAAATATACACTCACTACATACACAGACCAAAACAGCCAAGTCGAGCAACATAGTAATCACCTCGAGAACGAGCTTTGAATATCTTCATGTTTTTACATCAACTTAGAAATCCCTGTTAAATTACAGTAATGATATTAAGCTGGTTTTTTTTAAGTGTGGATGCTCTAATCTACAACAGTAGTATTCTGCTGTTTCAGCAGTGTGCTGTTTTGCATATAAGCTCGATAGTAATTATAATGCAATATTATCTCAATTTTTCTTTTTAATATGACAGTTTATTAGTGTGAAATACTGTAAAAATATGTGGCATGGCTTCTACAGTGATTTAAATGTAAACATGAACATTTTAAAATGGTAAATTACTGATCATAAAAAATATCACTGTGTTAGACTGCGCTATGACTTTATGCCTTATTCTGGTTTTAGCCAGAGTTTGCCTGTTTTTGACAAAGTTTCCAAAATGTTCCTTAAGCATTCAGATATTTTGGAAAATGTTGCATACATTTTTCCCAGTGTGCTGATCACTGACTGGCTGGCTTTTCAGCTGATGGAGGTTAGGAGGCGTGTGGCGCTGTTGATCCCTGACAAACTAAACTGCTTAATTTTTTATTTTTTTCAACACAATAAAGCACCTCACCAAATCCCTTAAAGAAAGAAGTTGTGGCTCTGATGTAAAGTGTTAGCTGACAGAAATAAACAGAAAATCTATACCCCCATGACATACTATACATCTCACTTTTTCTTTCTTTTTTTTTTTCTTTTTTTTTTTTTTGTAAATGCTCCCCTGTGTCCCCCTTTAGGAAACGATCATGAAGGCTTTGAGCACATCTGAAGGGACTGGTGCCAAGTGCTTTTCAGACTTTTCGCTGGCTGTGCTCTCAGTAAAAAGAGAGCAGCTGACAGCAGAGCCCATAGTACAGGACTAATAGCAGTTTTCTCCCAGCTTTATACTTTCCATGTTCACATCTAACAGGAATCACCTCAACTCCCCCCCCCTTTTTGTATCTCTTTCTAGCTTCATTTCCCTGATGCCCCAGCCTACCTCCATCCTTCCCTAACCCTCCTTTCCTCCGTCACTCACTGTGTTTACATGTATTTTAATAATTTGATTAGAACCAGCACGGTAATATTGCAACTGTCAGATAAACCCCTTAAGATTTATCTTATTCGCATTAAGGTTGTAATCGCAGAACCAGGACTCGATTAACCCAGCTGGATTACTCAAATTCCTCTTGGCACCTATACAGCTTAGTGAGTTCCTTCTGCTGGGGGGGGGGGGCAAGCAGCAATGGAAAAGAAAAACAGTACCCCATTTTGTTGGGTGGCAGATAAACAGCCCTATTTTTAGCAGTTAGTAACTGCAGTTGTGTTAACATCTGGTGAGAGAAGGGCCAAAGGAATCAGTCTGTTAGTGGTTTAACTGTCTTTTTTTTTTTTTAGTGAGATCTGCAGCGACTATGAGCCGACTACTGCAACATTATTTTAAAAAAGGGGGGGGGTGTCAAACGATAGCTAAATATTGATACTGGCCATAAAACTCCAGTGGGCCCTGTCATCGTGGACATTCGGTCTCCTGAGTCAAGCTGCTATTCTTAACCTGTGCATCCCCTTCACTTAATTCACAGGCATGCAAATGGACTGAATGCTTCGACTGCGTCTCTTCTCATATCGGACTCTCTACGTCGCTCTCCTTCTCCCTGTGATCTAAATCACACCCGGCTTCTGGCTTTATTTGATTCAGCTCTGCCATTGCATTCCTCTCCCACATCTCTGCCCCTGTTTCTATCTCTTACTCCTTCCTTCCTTCTCTCACTCACATCTGAGGCCACATAGTGTCCCGCTACACCACTCCTTGCACTAATCTTCCTCTTTCCTCACACTCATGCTTTCACTTGAAACTGGCTCCATTTCTCCTTGTAGCTGGCTCTTCTTTTTTTGATCTTGTTCCCCTCTTTAATCACCCCCCCCCTTTTTTTCTCTCTCTCTCCCCCTGATGAGGCTTTCTCCTAGAGTGCCTCAATTGCCCTGTAATTAAAAAGGTGTCCAGGCTGAAGGCGCTGCGTTCAGGTGTAACGCCTCGCTCCGGCTGTCCTGCTGTTCTTCCTTGCATCTGCTGCAAAATGCATAAACGTGCCCATTAGCCCCATCACACAAGACAGGGGGGAAAGTTTCAGTTGAGCAAACCCTGCAAAAACCGAACGCCTGCTTTTCGAGTTCATGGCTGCTAGTGGTTGCTTTCTTTAAACCGATGTGGCCATTTTTCAGCTGTGAGCGTCCTGTTTTGTGCATAACGCAGCAAAATACTGGACACAATGGCGCCATTCTCAGGGTTCATCAGGCCCGATTCTGTGCGTTCAGCAATTACTTCCTGGACCGTAGACAAATGCAAAGACCATCAGGCTTAACCAGAGATAAAATGGAAGTTTTCTAATGGCCTCCATCTTCCTGTTTCTGTAATGACAATGGTAGCTGTGCAGACAATAGGAGTGTGTCAATGAGTTCTCCAGCCTTGTGTGTTTTTTGGGTGTTGACCTACTTTTGTTAATCCCAGCTCTCTGTACGTGTGTTTGTGTGTGTGTGTGTGTGTGTGTGTGTGTGTGTGTGTGTGTGTGGCTCAGTTTACAAGTAAGCAATTTTAAAGGCTACTGCCTTGATGCTAATATTCAAGACGGTGTATAGATGTGAGTCTGCTACGAACCAGCACGCTAAGATGTGTGTGAAAACAAGCCGACCGAGATGATTATCAGAAAACCACTCGTGTCTTTGCACAGGACGAGGCCTCTGTGTTCAGCAAGTTGAGCTTGTTCGCACGCAGATCCACCACAGAGACCTCTGTCACCCCCTCTGGCTGGCTCTTAAACATCCACACACCCAAACAATAATAATCACTTCAGTATTTCAGGCACAAAGACAAGCGAGAGCCACTGCAGCAAACAATTCACAGACCGAGAGGGGGCGAGAGGGAGGACGGGACGGTGGGAGGGAGGTGGGAAAACCTGACAGTAGATTTTGTGTTTTCATTCGTGTCTTGACAATAATCACACACCTGGGGAAAGCCTTGCTGCGAGCCAAGGCATCTTTGTTTACTGTCAAGATGATCTGCAGGGCCCTGTCATTACCACCAGTGTTGCACAAAAACATCAGCGGGAGTCAGCTCAGTCCGCCTTACGATCACGATGCACGGCGGTAACGAGCTAACAGTAGCCTAGATTTAGCAGTTGGCCTTTTAGCCTCTAATAGAATAGAAGTGAGTGGGCATGGATAACAAGAGAAGGGTGGATGCTGCAAGTGACTAAAAGGGTGAATCACTGCAGTGAGAATTGCTTTTTAAGAGAGCAGTGTTCATTAGTGGAGCTGCACAGCAATGCTCGATGGTGCAGGAGGTTAGACAAAACTGGGAAAAGCCACACTAACGCCTCTGCACTGGAGGGATGTTTTCCCGTAGGCCTCAGATGTGTAATTGGCTTACCTTTTTAATTTGATGTTCAGTCAAAAGGGCCTGAGACTGTGGCAGCTGAGCCGAGATCGGCGTGCGGCAGGGTGTCCTGTTAGCTTTCCAGGACAGAGGATGTTCTGGAAACGGATGGAGGAAAACTAATTTCTTGTAAGGATTGGCGGGAACTAAGGTGAAATTTTACAGCACATCTCCTCCTCTGTGCACAAAACTGCTCGGATGCTTCAGTTGGATTCGGGCCTTTTGCTAACTCTTTCTTCCTGGAATGCAACGTTGGAAAGCACTTGGCTTTTCAGTTACAGCTAGCTGGTTAAAATATGCACATTCTCTTATGTAAGACCGCCAACGGTGGTTGACGAGGCTGCCCAAGTGAATTATGGACAGCTTATTTTCTCCTGTTTAGTCTTGTCATATTTGGGGTTTTACAGAGTTATCAGAAGACTTACCAAGCATAAGCATAAGCCTTCATTTTTGAGCTTGGAAATAGTAGTTTCACCAAATAATCATAACTCGAGCCACCTTCTAGAGCCTCCAGCTGTATATCGTGGACCCCAATCCCAATGTTCACACTCCCAGACTCACAGGACCTGAGGCGAGCTTCCGCTAAGCCGGGCAGGGCTTTGGCCTGTCCCGCTGTTGATTCATGAAGTGCATCAGGCCTCTCTGGCAAACATTTTGAGCACTTTATGCACACTTTCTCTAAGTCTGTATTTCTGCAGGTTTTGCCTGAGGGAATTACCCACAGTTCAAAGCACTGTAAAGTTAAAAACAGTGTTGCAGGGAAAGCCTTACAAACACGCATGGGAGGAGCAACTGTTATGGAAGGAATAAGAAAACTGGAATGCAGCTTTGATGAAAACAAGGAAACTGATTATTGCCTCTGATCCATGCTGTAAGGTGAGGGGTTGGTGCTTAGGCTTAAGGGTGTACATTGAAATAGGGCCAGTGTCTCTGTCAGCGTTATGTTTTTGGTTCTCACTAAGGTCAAACGCCAAGGTCACTGTGACTTCTGAGCTGGTTAGACGTGAATGTAAACCGCTGCCGTTCGGATTCTAGATGGAAGAACTTTGAAGAAGTAGAAATTCTTTCGATGGACTTAACAAAATCTGCCTGGCTACAGACCACCAGCTCAGTAACACAGTCAGATCAAGGGTTATTTTTCATTGGCCGGGTTGCGATCTTCTTAAATTTGTGCAATTTTATGTACAAAATACAGCATAGCATGTCTGGAGTTTTCCCATCTAAAATCTAGCTAACCAAAATGGACCCACACACTAATACATGGAACATCATCTACATCTACACTGTCTGAAGCAGAGTTATTGTCACAGTCGCATCTGTTACTGGAAATAACTGGCCCAATATTAAACGAGACTTTCTCACAGCTCGACAGATTTTTCTGACGGCATGTGAATCATTGCAGGCTACGGGAACATGTGACCTTTACACGTGTGACTGGGGGAAGTGGGAAAAGGACAGTGTGGCGCTGCAGTCAGAGCCACCTTCTCGGCTGGAATGAAACGCTGCAGAAACGGAGCGAAAGAAATCCAAAAACAGGAAAGCGTTTCAGTCTCGCTGAGGGGCAATTCGGGATGGCGACATGTCTCTGTTGCCTCTGTAAGCTGCTGGTGTCAGCAGCTTCCCGCTGGGAATCCGTTACAGAAAGCTGAAATGAATGGAAGGAAAGACGTGGACGAAAAATGGCTGAATCAGCGGTTAAGAAAAAGGAAGTGTTCAGCTGAGAAACGGTTTATTGTCCCTCAGGTGCATTCATTGTGCAGTTGTTTTACGGTCACACACAAAAAAGGATATAAAAGTAAAATACGCATTAATGCTAAACAATATAAAGTGATATGTACTTAGTATTTCCTGATACTAATAAAGCTAAAAGTCATAAATTGCTGCACCTTCTTGTGCAATCTTCCAACAGTGTCACAAAACACAGGTAAGAGCAGTACTGCCTCACCTGTGGGGAGGAACACACACATGCCAGTTGTGTTTCTGATGAGCTTTTAGTGATTCTCTCTAACATTACACACCTGTAATAGGAAGAATTAGTTACAAATGCGGGGTCTACACATGGACTGTATTTGAAACATGGACCCAACTAGCAGGTCCATCGATGCCAATGCACTGGTGCCATGAAACTAAATTCTTTATAATGGCCAGCAGGGGGCAAAGTTCTGGTTTAAAAAAAGAAAAAGGAAAAAAAAAGACACCTGGTTGCAC
>JAMQGT020004129.1:0-12677 GCA_024447675.2 Pterophyllum scalare | reverse complement strand
AAGCCCTTAGTTTTCCTCTGTTCCTTGTTCGGGTCCTCGTCTTTCATCTGTGTTGATGACTGCTGTGTGTTTTGTTTTTGAGTTTTCAAGTTTTCAAGTTTTCTAGGTTTTTGAGTTTAGTTTTGTGTAGCTGGCCCTTGCCCAGCATCTGGCATTCCAGTAATTTAAATAAAGTGTTGAGCACACATCCGCTCTTGCCTGCGTCCTGCTTTGGGGTCCTCCCTGCCTTGCCAGCACCAGCCGTGACAGTAGGACCCGAACCCAGTATCCCGGACCGCGAGTTATTCGGCTTGAAAAGATTGATGTGGGAGCCGCGGCTCGCTTCAAAGGGTGAGCCACAGTACACCAGCACCCGCCTGGCCCTGGGAGGGCCCGGCTGGAGGAATGAGCCTCGGCGATCGCCACCCACATCACCGCCACTAGCCTGCTCTTCCCCCTCTGCCTTCCTGGCACGGATGTGGGATGGGGAGGAGGAGCCTGCCGCAGCGACGCTTCCGGTTCAGACGGGCAGACGAAAGCGCAGCTCGCGGCGGCAAAAACAGCAGCCCTCACCCGCTGCCTCTGCGTGTTCTGCACAGCCCCAGCCTGGAGACATTAGACAGGCTGTGCAGACACAGATCAAAACCACTGCCAACCCTGTTTGTACATTACCTGGACTATCTGTGAATGTTATGGCTCCTGCTCAAACTCCTACAACTCCGAATAAGTTAAAGACTGATTCTGTGGACATTAAGGTGAAGCAGGCCGTTCTGGATTATGTGTTTGATTTGGGTGACACTTGGTTAGCCCATCCCGATGAGGAAAGTAGGAGAGACATTTCCTGCAGTTTAGGTGGACTGGTGTCTAGTTTTCCCTGGCTTTTGGATTCATTGCCTGAATTAGTTAAGGATTTGGTGGCTGGGATCATTCAGTCGGAGGCACCAGTGACTTGCCCTTCACCCGTTTCAGTTTTGCGTGAGGGAGTGGCCGTGGACCAGCCCGCTTCAACTCCTGTTTTGTTTCTGTGGGTGGGGGCAACTAAGGACTGTTCCGGGTCTCAGCCGCACAGGGTGACTGGGAGCCCTCTTAAGCAGCCCCAGCCGTCAGAGGAGACAGCTGCATGCCCTGCAGAGTGCTCCCCACAATCACCACAATCTTCAGCCTCAATCTCTTTAGCCTGCTCATCTGCATCCGTGTCTGCACCTCCAGCCACAACATGTCCACAGTCTGAGGCTTCGCCCCCTGCTTCAGAGTCTCCGGCTTCGCCCCCTGCCCCTGCAGCCCCCAGCTCCCTCTGCCTCTGCAGCCTCTGCAGCCCCAGCTCCCTCTGCCTCTGCAGCCTCTGCAGCCCCAGCTCCCTTCTAGCCTCTCGCCTCTGCAGTCCAGCTCGCGCCTTGGCCCACCTCCCTCAGTCTACCGTCCCTTAGTTACCTCCCCAACCTCAGTTCCAGGGCCCCCAGCTCCTCTGGGTCCCCCTGTAGTCCCAGACCTCTCAGCTCCCCTTTTGGCTTCGCACCCCTCAACTTGTGCTCCCTCAGTCCCTTTGGTCGCTTCGGTCCCCTCTGTGCCCTCAGCTCTAGCTTCTGTTCCCTCTGTCCCAGTCCCTTCAGCTCCTGCACCCTCTGTAGTCTTGGTTCCCTTCGTTCCCCCAGTGTCAGCCTCTCCGCAGCTACCATCTACATCCACGCCATCTCTGTCACCTGCATCCAATCAATCCATCCGAGGGTCCCACTCAGCCCGAGCCATCAGGGGGTCCCGTCCTCCGTCGCCGCCGCATGCCACGAGGCCGTCCGCCCGAGGTCCGCTTTGTTGTTTTCAGCCCCCTGCTTCATCTTATCCTCGTCGCCGCCGCCGCTGGGAGCGCGGTCAGCCCCCTGCTCGTCTTCGCCTTCGTCCTCGCCGCCGCCGCTGGAAGCGCGGTCGGCCCCCTGCTTCATCTTATCCTCGTCGCCGCCGCTACCGAGAGTCAGCCCTGCATCCATCCATTTTCTTCTGTATATGCAGGGCCAACTCTGAATCCCTCTCAAATAACTGCATTTTTCACTCAGCATTCCGTGACCATGATGAAAATCACATTATTCCTCCTGAATCTGAGGTTTGACTAACCAATGAACTCTCCAGCACCCTGGTATAGACATTCCTACAGAGGCTAAGGAGTGTGATTTAACCATGATGGTGCTGGTGAGAACAGCAGCCATCGTATCTACTTCAACGCTTTGTATATATTAGTTTTGCCTTAATTTTTGACTTTCTAATTTAGCCTGTTCTATCATATCACGTGTGACAGACAGACTCTTCTGAACATCAGAATATAGCGCTATGTCTTTATTCTGATGAATACAGCAGTCTGGCTGTATTATGAGATCTTTTTCTACCAACCTGGCTCGGACATCCTGCAGCGGTGGGCCAGCTCAGACAAAGGAGGGCCCTCAGGTCACACACAAGACCCAGAGAGAAAAGAGCCGGTGTAAGAGAAAGGCTGAGGCACAGTGCACACAAAATGCCACTGCAAAGCATCATACTGACTAATGTCCAGTCACTAGAGAAAAATCTGGATGAACTTAGGGCCAGGTTACAGTTCCAGAGGGACATATGGGACTGTCACATCATCTGTCTCACAGATAACCTTCCTCCTCCGCAATACGCTTTCCCACATGGAAACTGGTAAGGGGAACTATGTGGGAGTGCTGTTTGCAGATTATAGCTCCGAACTTAACGCCATCATCCCCTCCAGAGTGGTCTCTAAGCTTTTGGATCTGGGCCTGGACCCATTCCTGTGCAAGTGGGTATATAGCTTCCTGACCAACAGACCACAGGTGGTACGAGTGGGTCACCCCACTTCATCCCCCCTCACCCTCAACACTGGATCCCGCCAGGGCTGTGTGCTCTGCCCTCTGCTGTACTCGCTGTACACCCACGACTGCAAGGCCACATCAGAGTCCAATATCATCATAAAGTTTGCTGATGACATTGCTGTTGTGGGACTGATCTCCCACCATGAAGACACAGCCTACAGGCAGGAGGTCTCCCACATCACATTAACAATACTGTAAAAAAGGCCAGACAGCATCTCTACCTCCTCAGGTGGCTGAGAGACTTCAAGCTCCAAGTTAATGTGCTAAGGAACTTTTACACCTGCACCATCGAGAGCATCTTGTGTGGCAGCATCACCAGCATCATCCCCCACACGATGAATACCAAGCCCCAATAACTGGTACGTTGAATGCCAGAGCAGCTGACCTGAGCGATAAGATGATGGTTAAGCTAGACCCCGAGGTCGACTACCAAGACTACTATATCTACTAGAAGATGTGAATGCAGCACTACGGACAATCACTACTTCGACCATCACTGAAACCAATCAGTTGGTTACTACAGAAAAGGTAATCCTTAAGATGCTTGGCTATAAGATGAACAATCGCAAGGAGCAGTACTCTCCTTGATAAAGACAACTAGAGGTTAAGATCAACGCAGCACAGAGGGAAGTCAGCCTGCTATCAGAGCTGCAGAAAGGTGTGATGAAGAAAGGGGTGCCTAAGAAGTACAACAGTCCATAACTGAGGCCTTAGAGAATACCAAGCAACCTTGGCTAAGCGCCTGAAGAGAAGAGGTGTACCAGAGGGATATAAAACAGATGTTATCCACTGAACCATCCAAGGTGTACTCTCAGTGGCAGGGGAACAATATGAGAACAGCACCCCCATCTAGGCTGGAGACAGAGCAATAATGGAAGCGCATATGGAGAAGGATGCAACACACGACACCACTGGTCAGTGACTAGTGGACCAAAGAGCAGACCACAATAACCTCATTTAACAGGGTCCAGTGACCATCACAGAGGCAAACATCAGGGCAAGGGTCTCACATATGAAGCTGGACAGATCCAGGCCCTGACCTGATTCCCACCTAATGGCCAGAGAAGCTAACTGCACTCCACGAGCACCTGGCAGCACAAATGAACCAGCTGCTAAAGGCTAACAAACCCAGAATGTCTGACTGAATGCCAGATGGTCCTGATCCCCACCGGTCCCATCCAATTACCAGCCAATAACCTGCCTCAGTACAACATGGAAACTCCTGTCAGGCATCATAGCAGCTACGATGAACAGGAACATGGCTCAATACATTCAATTCTGAGCAGGGCCCAGAAAGGAATTGGCAGAGATATCAGGGGAGCAAAACACCACCTACTGGTAGATAGAGCACTTCTCCAGTCACTCAAGTCTGTAAGACTACACTGACCAACCTGTGCAACACCTACATATATATCACTCCAAAATAAAATGTGATATTTGACACCTGTTTTTTAAGAACTAAATAGCAGTTGCAAGCAGCTGAGAGCGTTTTTTCTTTAAAACATGGAGTCTACGGCCTTTCCCACTAACAGCTGACAATCTGTGTGTGTTCCTCCATCTCACTCTCATTAAAGCTTTAATGTGTCTGTGAGTTTGTTGCTGTCCACCTGTCAGCTTCAAACAGTGGCTAATTTGTTGTCTGTCTTAAAAAAAAACTGTTTTTCCAGCTTCATGTTAACCGTCAATGAACTTGAGAGGCAGGTGGAAGCAAACAGGATGAATGTGATTCATTAGCTCCAGCCACCGCACTGCCTTCAGCCTATAATTAGCCAAAGCATGACTGACTCAAAGTTTACGAGCTGCACTCAATACCATAAATATTCATATGCATCTCTGAGAAATCAATAGGCCAGAACAAAACTTTATGATATTAAAGTATTACAATATTAATGTGTGGGCGAGAACACTTTAGACAAACTGAACACTCCACCTCCCTCCTTTTCTCTGCCATTATGTTTGCTGGGAGATCAGATTTCATGACCTTTGCCATCCGAGGGGAACTTGTCTTTGCTTTTGGGAGCAGATAAGCCCGGATGATCCGCAACAATAAATAAATCTGTGAACAGGCTGGAGAGCCTGAAAGCTCCCTCCCTCCCTCTCTAATCTTTGCAATTTGCCATGGCTGATAAAATTTTAATGAGGAGTAAGCATAATGGAAGCCACAGAGCGATTACAGTGAACTGGGAGTGAGACATATCAGACAGATGAAGATGGAGGAACCAGAATCAGACTGCAGATCAGAGATGCTTCACAAACCCCTCGAGAGAAACCAGGATGCACCCAGAACAGTTTTTTTAATGATTAATTTTTTAACTTTTACGGTGGCACACTGGAATCATTTTACTAACTGAAAGGGCACTCAGAAATCATCTTCCAACAAGGACGATGCCCTTTGTCACAGTTTTAAAGAAAGTGATCCCCACAACATTAAAATATGTTAACTTCTTCTGCCCTTTCACAAAACACACTCATACAAATGGGCATTTTTACTAAAGTGCAAACTGCTATTAGCCTCGTGTGGACAAACACTGCCTGCATTCCCTTCCTTTTAAGTGACTGACACATTTAAGCTTGTAGCATTTATCAGCATTAAATAGTAAAGCTGTTCTATATTATACTATGTCTACTAGTAGTAGTATTACTAGAGTTTTGGCCTCTTCATACTTGCTCCTCTTCTCCATCCAGTGCCTAACCAGGTGCTAAAACCCTCTACCCTGCTTTTTACTCTAGATCTTCCACCACTCCTATTTAGTATTTTCACATTTTATGAAATGATTCAGTGATATACAACTTTGCATTATGACAAGACCAAGTTCTTTTTCAGCAACAAGTAGCTTAATACTTTACAAGACACTGTGTGTGATTTAAAGCAGTTTTGAATGTTGCCAAAACAAAGCTTGATGCTTTTTTCTTCAAATGCAAATTGAAACCAACCGACTCTACAATCTGCACCATTTTCAAGGCTCTAACACTGATGCTTCTTTATCCTTTAGACTTCACATTCAGTAATTGGTGAAAATATTCATTTCAAATGTTTTTGTTTTGAGGTTTTTTTTGGAAAAAGTCTTGTCTTTATGTATATGCTGATTTTATATGCATGCATACATCGTCACACTTTTCACATTCACGTGCATGCTTTGCTCCAAATTTTAAAGGCTTAACACACCATTGCCCCTGTAACACAGTCAGATGCTTTTGAACTTGTCAAGCTGCAGATTTGACTTTGTGCTGTGTCTATAAGGCTTTCAGTTTTCTGCTTCTAACTTACCTACAGATCTTCAAGATCAATAGAAAAACAAAACGTACACAAAGTTATTGTCTTCGCTTTCAGGACTTTAGCCCCTGAAGACACTACTGAATTGTGTGTATATACAGAATATGCTGTTTTGTATGACCCCTCATTTCCCTCTGTCTCCACAGCAGTTGTGGTAAATTTGCATGATCCACAGAGACGAAAGCTTCCATAGTAATGAGAAATAAACTGAAAAATGCTTGAATGTCCCGAGATGTTGAGAGCTTTTGTTTAACTTGTTGTGTTCATGACAGGGGTGTTAGATGTAACTTTTCTCTCTTTTTTTTCACCTGGAAACACTGCACTGCAAGTCATTAAAAACAGAAAGTGATTACCTAAACTCTAAATTTATCCTCAGCCAAAGACCTGAATCATCAGCACAGACATTACCCATGGCCTGCCATAATATGCCAAAGGTACGAGGCATACTGACCTGCTTCTTTGCAGTAACAGTAGACTGACCAAATGGGGAAAAACTAAGACATGTTAAAATAGCAACAATGAGATTTTGTAAGACATCTCATGGGGATGATCAAAACTTTTAGAACGCATGTTTAATTAAAGCTTAAATAGAAAAAAACTAGGGCATTTTTTTTCATATACACTCCTGATCAAAATCTTAAGACCAGTTAAATTGCAAGTATTTGCATTTTGCACTATTGGATCTTAAGACGAGGGCCCTCAGTCATGAGGGATGCCCGCTGCAACATCTCCACGTGGCCAGCTGCTGTTTGACGCCCCTGCCCAACCTGAAGCTCCATTGTTCCATTGAAGGAAAACGCACCCCAAAACATGATGGCGCCCCCCCCAACTGTGCCGTGTAGAAAACACTTCAGGTGGGATCTCCTTGTCATGCCAGTAACGTTGGAAGCCATCATGACCATCAAGGTCAAATTTTTCTCATCAGAGAAGACATCTTTCTTCCACCTTTCAGTGTCCCATGTTTGGTGCACCCTTGCAAAGTCCAAACGGGCAGTTTTGTGGCATTGAAGAAGACGTGGCCTTTGAAGACGTTTTTTGTTTCTGAAGCCCTTCCCTCACAGATGCCGTCAGATGGTTATCGGGCTGCAGTCAGCAGCAGTAATGGCCTTCATTTGGGTAGAGGATTGTCCCGTGTCTCTGAAGGACAGCCAAATTGGATCCTGCGGCTCTGCACTGGTGAAATTCTTTTGGGTCTACCACTTGACTTCTTTGTTCCATAACCCTCAGGATCATTTAAAAATTGCAAAATGACTGTCTTACTGCGTCCAGCCTCAGCAGCGATGGCACGTTGTGAGAGGCCTTGCTTATGCAGCTCAGCAATCCTACCACGTTCAAAGTCAGTGAGCTTTTTTGCTTTTGCCATCAGGAGGTCTTGACAGTGTAGAGACTTGACAGAAAATGACATGGAATCCAGATTTTTGCACAGCTTTTGGCTTTTAAAGGCTGTGGTCTTAAACTTTTGATCAGCTGAAAAAATCATGTTTGAGTGTAAATGCAGTTTTTAAAAGATTCCCTGCTCAAACGTTTCTTGCGCCGATTTCTTCTTTTAGCATTGTGAAGCTCTACTTAGAACCTTCTTAAGATCCAATAGTGCAAAATGTAAATTCTTGCAATTTTTTAACTGGTCTTAAGATTTTGATTAGGAGTGTATACACTTTATGATGTAGTATGATTTTAAAATCAGCCCCACATCAGATAAAACTGGACTGTGTTTACATTTTTATTTTTCGGATCGTGTTTCTGTACTCTGTGAAGCACTTTGAAATTATTGTCAAAAATATTTTGTCCAAATGAAGTTATTGTTTGTAGCATTATCATTCTTATAAGTATTATTTGCACAACTGGTGTCATGGTCCTTGGGTCTCTGACCCAGGGTTTGGAGCTTTGGGTTTGAGAATTCAAGTTCTATATTATTTAGTCTTTTGAATTTGTTATTATTTCCTAGTGCTTTAGAGTTTTTGTTCTCCCAGTTTTTTTTTTCTCTTTATCATTTCTAGTATCATAGATTAATAAATATATGGTGGTCATATACACTGGATTAATGAACACTGTATGCTTTAGTTTAGTCATTTAAGGTTGAGGCCTCTTATATTTACCCTCATATTATGCATGAAGTCTCAGATTCGCTTATGCACACTTTTCTGCGCAGATGACATCGTATCACCTCATATTAAGCTTTATTTTACTTTTTGACTGTATTCCCCTTGAAAATTAAGTGGCTTCTGTCTAAAAGTGGTGGTGTAATGAAGGCCTTTTAATTGGAGGAGGATCCATTATTTACTATGCCTGTCAGATTTCAAAAAGGTCCAAATTGGAATATCCTCGGCCAGAGGAAAGTTCACGGGGAAACTGGTCCACGACCCAACAGTCAGTTCCACTTTTATTTTGATAGTCTCTTGTTTTGCCTCACGGACCCCGCAGACTCAAATGTTTTGTCTGAGGAGCTTGAGGAGGTGGTTGCTGACCTTAAGAAATATTTCTAGCAGGTGCTCAGTGTCAAAGAAATACAAGACTTCTGCAGTTAACTTTTTGAGAACTTTATCTCTTCCCTGGCCGTCCAATAATTAAAAGGAGATATATCATCCAAAATCCACTTTTTTAGCCCTTAAATACATTTTGTTGTGTACTTTCAGTGTGTAGCAGTGCAGGAAATTGAAATGCATTCTATCCTGGTGCTGCATATATATCTTTATATTCTTTTTGGATCATATTTTTCAGGCTGTTCAGTTTTCTCTATTCACTGCTAGGTTTTCTCATGTGTTACGTCACAGTATTTGCTGTGGAACTGCTAAACAAAAGCATGGACATCCGGCTAACCAATCTTGTGAATCTGCCATTTTTTTTCTCGCAGCGATTTTGTAGTCCAGTTTAGTTATGCCGAAGTTGCACATAGGTAAGTCAAAATGTTCGGTTGTTGGGTGCATTAACCCACACTATTCCTTACATCACCTCCCGGCATCAGAGCCTCTTCAAAGTGCCTGGTTAAATTTCATATTTCTGGGAAATGTGCCTACATCAGTGGGGAAAATCTTCTGTGTTTGCGTGAAGCACTTCAAGGACGAGTGCTTCAGCAACTTCTGCCACTATAAAGAGGGATTTGATGAAAAACTTCATCTGATTGAGGGGTCAGTTCCTTCTCTCTATAGAAACCAGGGCACAGCAAAGCGGTAAGCTCCAAATAACACTAAAATGGCAACAAACTTTATTTTAGACATGAATTTTGTGTGTTCATATTACGTCCTGGCCATTGTTTTGATAGTAGTAGCATTGTGCCTTCTGCTGTTAGTGCTGTGTGCTAGCTTTTAGCTCCTTGAGGATAAAACTGTACTGCATGTTTTGAATAACATTATTTGGCTTTGTGTTTGCCATTTTTGTCTTGAGATCCAGGGACGTTCTTGATGCTGGCGTTAGCGAAGTCCTATGTCGAGGCTTTGTTTGCTTCGTTCATGTTGTGAATAAAAAGTTTCTCTGCTGGTAGCTAATCGTATCGCTGCTATCAAACTACAATAATGGCCGAATGGGGTGGAGTGGAACGCTCTGCGACCTGGAGGGGGGCGGGGCATGAAATGTCTCATTCACATTTAAAGACACCACACCAAAACGGGCTGACGGGTGTCAGAAAAGGGGTCAAAGCTGGGTCTGTGGAGCTGCAATAATGAGGAATTCAGACCAAAGCATTGAAGTTCTACTTTATATAGACCACAAGTGAATGATTTATATATGAAAAGGAAGGATTTAAAAGCATGATACGTGTCCTTTAAAGACTGAGTACCATGTACCTAAGCCAGTCAATTCAGTCAACTTTTATTTCTGAGCCAGTTCATAATGAATGTGAGTGTTTTCTTTTTGAGCCAGACCATGAAAGGATTCAATTTTGTGTTTCTGCACTGGCTAATTATGAAACACTATTTTGTTTTGTTTTGTTTTTGAGCCTACCACTGAGTGGGTTTCTGATTCAGCCACTGATTACATCAAATGTTTTGTTTTGGCCTCCTGAACTGCCATGAGACTTCTTTACCCAGTTACACAAAGGACGCTGTCCTTTTGGACAAAACCAGGTTCTAAGTAGCCAAATGAATAAAAAAATATCAAAAATCCACTTTGGAGGCCATAAAATATGACATCCTGTAAAAACACTGCCTAACCACAAGAGGAAGACATTGACTCTAAGGGATGAGAAATGATGGGGGCTGAAAGGGAAAGAACGTGGGTAAATGCACTTATGTCTACAGTAAGTAAAGCTAAGAAAACAACCAAAGGAATCCTGCACTTGATAATGTCTGGGTCAGTGCTGTTTCTGTCCTCTTCACTGTGATCTACTGAGACAAAGCCAGCCTGGACACGTCACCCACCCAGTTTCACCCGTGACAACCTCAACAGTTAAATAACACAAATAACAGGAATGAGTTCTGCGACACCCACGAACAGGGAGTCGGTTTGTGTCGCACGTGCCAGAGTTGGTGTGTTTGGAGCTTTCAGATAAAAGCTCAGATTGATTGGACTCGTCTTAACGTGGCGCGAGACAGAAAACACTTGCCATCTCTCGGCAACAATTACCCGTCCCTCCACACCAGCTGTCAGTGCGTTAATTCATCTGTCATCATCCCACTTCTCCCAGTAGAATCAGGCTGACAGCAAGCCCAGTATCAGTCACACAGCATTACACTCCTGTTGGCTTTCATTAGCTCCACTTTGTCTTTCACCATGAAGGATGCTGGGTTCTATTTTACCCTTAAAAGTAATGGTTCTGCTTGTTATGCTTGAGCTCTCCGTCATATTCACACTGGGTGTTGAGACGAGGAAAAATAATGGAATATTAGATAACCCAACAATTCAAGGCAGAAGGCTCAACCAGTGGCTGTCATGGATGTAAGTTGGATATCAGCGCACTGCTGAAACCTTTTGGCAGAGGAACGCAAAAATAAGCTGAAAGCTCACACATCTCATCTCTTATATGCTTAGAAGTTCTTTTAGTAAAATGGCTTTGCAGGCAATTCCCCACACTTACTACCAAACACACAGTAACTTTACTATTATTAGTATTTTTTGTAATATTTTCAGCTGTTGTAACAAATGAATATCTAAGCTATTTGTCATCTCATTATCATTCTCATCGCCATCATCGTATGTTGTGATCCTTGGTTCTGTTACCAGGGTTTCTGAGTTGCTTTAAAGTTTTCTTCATATTGTTTGGTCTTTTCTGTTTGGTTACATTTTTGAAGATTGTTTTGATTCCTGTTTGTTTCCATTATTATTCCAGTACTTTTTATTTGAGTTCCTGTATGGTGATTTATTGTTTCTGCCTCCCCAGTGTCCCTTGTATCTTGTTCAGTGTGAGTTTTACTTTGATATCTGGTGTCTCTTGTGTCTTGTTTTGAGTTTTACTTCCTACTTGATTATGTTGTTGTAACACTTTCAACTTTAACCCTTGTAAGACAGGGATGAACAGTGCTTCTCTCATTTGGACCAGATCAGAAAAAAGTAGGTACTCTCAGGGAGGACAAAATGAAATGTGGACAGAGGATTCAAAAAGGTAACACATGAACAAAATTTATTAACACTGCCACAAGTTGAAAAAAAAACCAAGGATTCAGTACAACTGAATTTCTTACTGTAAAAAAATGCAATATCAATTGGTAAACGTTTTGAAAGAAAACTGGGCCCAAAAAATATGTAATAACCAAAGAAAACAGAATAAATAAAAATAGTCAAAAGTCAGGTCAATGTCAATGTCAAATGTCTCTCTACCCAAAACGTTCAGAGATCTCGCTACCCAAAATGTTCAGAGTAGTAGTTTTGATTTCCCTATTGGTTTTCCTTAGGTTTTGTCTTATCTGTAACTTTGTGATAGGCGTCCCCTTCCTCGGACAACACCACAACAGGCCGCCTGCGTCACACCCTCCACGCGTGCAACCCCGTGTACTGCCTCTTAACTCGCCGATTCTTCCTCTGGCTCGCCTTCTTCAGAATCCACCCAAAGAATGGGGGGTGGGAAAAACCAACCTGCATAAAGCAGTAATTGATATATCCTCTCTTAAAAGAAAACCAATATATTCTTATCTATATTCTTAAATCTGTCAATCACGAACTGTACAGTATGTTTTTCTATTCATAAACCAATGAATATGAATTATTCAACGTCAATGTAGCTCCACATTAAAAGTTCGCTCTTTACAGGCAATACACCACAATGTGTAAAGATTTGTGTCATCTTTCTCATCACATAGTGCACATAGTGTGATAAAATAACTACATCAAATCCACATCATGCATCATTTGAATTTTCCTTGTGTGTAGTTTAGTTAATTACACGGTGTGTAGCTGCTCTGAGCATAACCTTCATAGCGGTTATCACATGTTCTAATTCAATTCAATTCAATTCAATTTTATTTATATAGCGCCAAATCACAACAAACAGTCGCCTCAAGGCGCTTTGTATTGTGGGTAAAGACCCTACAATAACACAGAGAAAACCCAACAGTCAAAACGACCCCCTATGAGCAAGCACTGGGCGACGGTGGGAAGGAAAAACTCCCTTTTAACAGGAAGAAACCTCCAGCAGAACCAGG
>JAMQGT020004128.1:0-47057 GCA_024447675.2 Pterophyllum scalare | reverse complement strand
ATGTTATGCATCTACTTGGTTCAGTTACGTATTGCTAAATACCAAAAAAAAAAAGATGCCCAAAAAAAATTCTATGAATGTACTGTGTTTTCTTAAGTTATTGCTGTGGCCATAACTAGTTATGTCTTTATCAGGCGTGTTAGAGCTTCAACTGTAAAATCAATCAAATTAATATGCAGAGCACAAACCTGGTATGTGAAGTTTGGATTCACCATAAAAAAAAATTGAAAATGCAGAGGACCAAAATGTTCAGTAGGTGTGATGAAAGACTGGGACAAACAACCAGAGTGAACAAGAGAGGAAAGAAGAAAAGAAGAACTTAAAAAGTGCAAATGCCGTGGAACTCTTCATGCTATGTTTGAGTCCCCTTCCCTGCGTCAAGCATGAATTCTCAGGCGTGGCTTGCTCTATCAAAAACATCACTCTTGAATGAGGCACCGACGCATTGCGCAAAATTAGCTGTCACCCTTTCCTCAAAATCTTTGTTAATCTTGTTTCCAGTGTTTGCGGATTTATCAGCACATGCATCAATGTCAGCTCCTTGGTTACTGAGCCGGAATACTTGGGAGAAGATATAATTAAAAATGTTTGGGGTGTGGGGGGCAGAAGGGGACGGTTGCTGCAGAGCGAGAGTGTCAGGAAAGACAGGGCGGAGTGGTGTCTGGGAGGAGGAAGGTGAAGTCTTCCTCTTGCTTTCGTGGTTTCCCCTGGGAGCCTGTGGAACACAAAGCCAGTGATAACAGACAAACGGGTCTGGCTGTGCCTCTCTTCCTCTCCCTCTCTTCCTCACTTTCTAGTATCACATAGGTCAGCATGTCACCGTATCTCTTAATGACACCAGTTCCACTGATCTGGCTGTGGTCCGGAAACTGGTCTTCTTGTTAACAGCTACCTGACACAAAGGAAAACAACAACTAAATGCATTTATCTAGTGAGCCTTAACAATCTGATGAGCAACTAATCCATCTAGAAGGTTTTCCACATGGCTGTCGTGTGCGCATCGGGCATCATTCATGAAGTATATTTTGGAGAGAACCACAGTGGATAAATAAATAAAAATAAATTAGAAGCGCATATTTTGCACTACTGGAATTACGTGATTATTTAATTATCTGTTTGCATGTTCACTGACTTAAACAAAAACAGTTTGACATCTGGAGGGGCGGTGATGAATTACGCTGTGGCACCGCAGCTTGATCCTTGATGTTTTTCCAGCACATCTCTTATTATCATGTGGCTTTGCAAAAAAGCATCACTTGCCCATCCAACTTGCGTCAAGGGAAAAGGGACATCGTGCATTTGAAATTCAACATTCAAGTCCCCTCTGCTAACTCACACATACAGATACAATGCACACCCGGCACACATATACGCACACTTATACAGAACAACATGTGCGCCTGTGGGACCCATGGTGATGCTGAGACGTCCCAGAGAGCCGTGCCACGATGCCAGCAGGTTTCAGGCTGTACGGACAGAACTCTGTCTTTAGACATGAAAGCTCCAGAGGGTGTCAGGCACATGTTTAAAACATTGCACATAAATCCAAATTCCTTACTGTATGAAATAATACCTACAGTTGTGGCCCTCTGACCTCCCAAAATTGGGAGTGTCAAAGAATGTGGCAACTTTGTATCTGTGTAAGTGTCAGTATATATCTTTCTCTATTTTTTTGTTTAATAATAATAAGCTATTTATTTCCAGTAGTACAGAACACAGTTTGGCACTGTCTTGCTGAAGTAAACAACACCTATGCATACGCTGCTCCTAAACCTTTCAAAGTGCACCCAGATAACAAGCTAGATGGTCTCAGAGGTTGTAGCGTCCATTATTGCCAAAGGGGTTTCAAACTAAAGGGGCAGTTTTCCACTTTGCATGAGTCCAACTTAACTGAGTTAGAGTCCAGAGAAAATAATAGCATTTCTCGATGCTGTTTATATACTTTTGTCTTCACATCCAATTTTAAGTCGCATATGTTCACACTCAATGGTTTCAAAATGTTTCTGAACCTATCCAGTGTTTTCCTCTACAGATATGTTTTGCTTTTAATGCATTGCTATCTGAAGGACAACAAAATCACAGTAATGTCCTGGTTTCCGATGCAGTTCGATCGTCTACAAACGTATCCCTGTTCTTTGAATTCCCTGAATCTTTCAGTGATATTGTAAATGATGAAATCCCCATATTATTTGCGATTTCACATTGAGAGGCCCAGGTTTGTCTCTGCATTTACTGCATCTTACCTCAGTTCTGTCTCTCAGCTTCCCTATCCACTTTACTGTGCTCTTGTAATAAAGACTAAAACATTAAAAATATAAGAATTAGTCCTAAACTGCTGAACTATGTGAGATGTTCCACCAAGCATTTCCATTAACTTTAAAAAGCTGTTCCAGTCTTCCAATTTGATCCCCAAATCCAACTTTATCGAAACGAGTTGGTGGCATCAAATTGTCGAGGAAATATAAGATTTAATTGATTTGCAAATCATTGCCCCCCCCCATTTAAATATTATAGTTCTGCGTGGAAACTTCCCCCTTCCCACATCATAGTCAGGGCTGACATAAAAGCCAAAAACAGAACTCATTGGTCTTCGTCACAAGAATATGGCTGTCCAGTGCCAGAGGCTTTTTCCACTATGGCCTCAGCCTTAACCTCTCACCATGCTTGATACAACATGTCAACACTGAGAGCACAGCTTTTTTTATCCATGCTCACATATTCTCTTCTTCTATCCTCTTCTGGCTCGTCTTCCTCCCTCTTTTTCTCCTCCATCCAGACCTTTAAGTGCGGTCTGGCAGGTTTGGCTGGAGGTCCGTGTATCCCCCTCTTCATTAGTGAGAAAATGGACTCTGGTAAACGCTTGTTAAAGCCCTTACCTACACTCTTCCAGTTAATGGGAGTGATCCATTTGTGTCCGTTTCTGCCTGACAAGGCTTTACTGGAAGATTAATAGTGCGGTGTCAGGGCACGGCCACCCTCTGTCCCGTTCTCATTTCCTTTCTTCTGGGATGGACACATGCAATAATGGAGCCCCGTCTTTTGTTGTAACACCGTGATTAGCCAGGGTGGAAAAAAAAAAAGCAAAGGAATGACAGAATGAGAGGAAGAAAGAAGGAGAGAAGAGGAAAACAAAAGGGATACAAGGAAAAAAAAAGCCTTTCCTTGACATTGTACAAAGGTAGGTTTTAAGGTTGTGAATTACAAGCACTTGACAATAGTAGAGCAATATCATTAATTAATCTCAATGCGAGGTGAAGAGGGATATAATGAATCACTTATGGATATTTCCTCTGTTTTAAGGCAGGCTTTATCTTGGTATGATTCAGAGAGAGGTCTTGAGCATTGATGATGGAATGTATTACAAAAAAAAGAAAGAAAAAGAAAACAGAAAGAGACTGAGAAAGGGAATGCCAAGGGAGAAATAATAAAGACAGAAAAAAAAGACAGCAACTGATAATGAAAGACAGAAGTGGGGAGAAGTCCTTAAAAAGGCCACCCAGGGTTTCGTCCATCACCCAGTACCCCAGCCATCCCTCTTCCTTTTGGGGATGACACTGTCAAGTGCTCTGTCCCTTCACTGGGTGAACAGGATAATCATTCTTAATAATTACACAGATATTCCCGGGAAGTCTTCCCTGTCGAGCAAGAGAATCCCGTAGTGTAAGAGGACTTCTTGGAAATGTGCCAAATAAATGTAGAATTAAAATCTCTCTTTATTTTGTTTTGGGTTTTTTTTTTCTTTGTATTTTATCTCTTTGGGTCTTTTCTCTCTGGTGAGTTCTCTGATGGGCAGACCAACAATCTGGTAAACACACAAACAGACACAGAGAGGAGACCTGCATCACAACCCCCTCCTCACTACATCACAGTCAGTGCCAACGGAGAGCAGGGTGTTTCTCAAAGCAAAGGATGGGGGATTGGGGCTAGTGGTGTCTCATTAAATTCTTGGGATTGTCTAATTGTCTTTCGTGGACCTCTGAGAGACTAGTACATTATACTCATTGCAATTAACTAAACAAAAGAGCCGAACCGCCCAAGCACTAGGGACAAGACTGGCTAGGGGGAGCAAGCTTTCCAGCCAGGACCACTACAACAAAATGCAAACACACATACACCAGAAGAGAGTGCAGAGAAACACTAAAGAACAAGAGAAAAGATATGAAGGAGTGTGAAAAATGAGGGGGAATAAAAGGGGAGGGGATGACTAAGGACTCAGACAGATCTTGGGATTGGCCAGATGTCAGAGTTGGGTGGGAGGTTAGGGTGAGACAGGGTGAGGAAAAAGAGAAGGAGGGTGTCTGTGCTCATTTGAGACGCACCTTTGTGCTGGACCTGTCTTGTTTACTGCACTACAGCTTAGCAGTGCGAGGGTCCTATTCAGGGTGCAGGCCTTTCAGTAGGTACTGAAGGAACCCTTAAGCCCACTTAACTACCATTTTCACACACTCTGCCTGCTCTCCTCTTTGTCCTTGCCTCCATTACATCAAACGCAGGAACAAAGGCGGGGAACAGAAACTGGGGCTGGCAGAATGGCGCCCATCACAAATATTAATTTGAAAAGGTGTTGGAGAGTAGAATCTACTTTTATGCACAAGGACAACTTGGGATTTTTTTTTCTCTACCGTGTAGGGGAGCTCTTTGGGGGCTGCAATGAGCTTGGTTTTCAGGCTAAAGGGGAGCTTGAGGACTTGCAGCACAATTATCCAAGAATAAGGGGCTTGAGATGTGGCACACTGCTAAAGACTGAGCACACACAAGCACAGACACATGCACACGCACTGCCTATAAAATATGCTTCTAACATCAGGCCTCATTCATTTGCCAGGGTTATTATTAGGCAAAGCAACAAAATCAATAAACACTGCTAGTTCTTCATTACTACATACTCCAGAAAAATACAAGACACAGATAATTACAAAACACCAAACATTAACCAAAAACATGTGAGGTAAGCAGAGTAACAAAACAGCATACGTATATTGTGATGTTTGAAATGGTGCTTTCATTTCAGGCACACCTGACTGAAACATATTTTCTGGGAAGTAAATGGGTTTGCAAAACTGACCTTGAATTCACTGGTAGAAAGATAATTGTCTGACTCGATGTAATCCACAATCCACCTCTATTGCTGTTATTTTGGAAACACACATCCACACAGCACACACACACACACACGCGCGCATTCACACATGTGGAAGGCGCATGCGTTTGTGTGGAATGCAGTTTGCAGTTTTAGTCGGATCACATGAGAAAGTGGGGTGAAAAGTTTATGCTGCCATTACCGATTAAAAAAAAAAAGGGTGCATACCTCTTCTGACACACATACACCACGTACACACACTTCCCTAGTTTAGGGAGTCATGGCCAGGTTAGTGGTATGTTGAAAAGCCCATCCGTGTGTATAGATGGTGTATCATTCTAATCTGCAGTAGAGCTCTGCAATCCCACCCCCACCTCCATGTCAGTCTGCACTGCATTTCACTTTGCTGTTGGTCAAACCAAATGCTGACCTGCCCTGGCCCTGGCTCACTCAGCAGGCTGGCTCCCACCCAGCTACTCTGGCTGACCCTGAGAACATGTGGTCAACTTGGGCATGGCAGACGCTCGACTCTCAGGTGTGGAAACGGAACGATGGAAATGAGGGGAATGAGGAGAAAGTACATGAGAGTGGCTTAAAAACTGTGCTGTAAAACCATATATGCTAATAATAAATCAATTAATTAGTAAGGTGCTATGTGCTACTTCTGATATACTGTGTACGTTTTCCAAGCATGCGTTGAAGACAAGGAGCTGTCCCCTCATACAAATAGACACAGTTATGTGCGTACGTTTTCAAACAATTCAACTTCTTTTTTTGGGTAATTTTGCCCCTGCAAACCGCTACAGAAAAGGTTACATTAAACATTCAAGATGTGATGGAGGTTCAGACTTTCAACTTTAATTTAAGGTTTGTTTTTTTCCAAGTGTTGCATTATCTGTTTAGGAGTTTACTGTTTAGGAATTCTCCATTCAGTTTCGTATTTAATAACTGATAAGCATGCTCTGTTGGGTTGAGATCGGGTTACCGGTTTAGCCATTGAAGAATATCGCATTTATTTGTCATGTGACACTCTTGGATTACTTTTGCATTACCCTTTGACTCATTTGGACTGTGAAGCGCTGTCCAATCAGTTTTGTAGCATTTGGCTGAATCTGAGCAGAGAGTGTAGCCCTTCTCACTTCAGAATCCATCCTGCTACTTCTATCAGCAGTCACATCATCACTAAATACTTGTGAGCTGGTTCCACTGGCAGCCATACATGCCTGTGGCATAACACTGCCTCCATCATGATTAATAGATGCCGGTGTATGCTTAGGATCATGAGCTGTTCCTTTCTTTCTCCATACATTTCACTTCCCATCATTCTGGTACAAGTTAATCTCGGTTTCATCTGTCCAAAGACTTTTTTCCAGAACTGTTGTTCCAGCAAAGTCTAATATGGACTCCTTGTGTATAACCAGTGGTTTGCACCTTGCTGTAAACAATCTGTATTTATATTAATAAAGCCTTCTCTCAATTGTAGATTTTGACAATGATGCCCTACCTCCTCAAGACCGTTCTTGATTTGGCTAGATGTTGTGTTTTCCTTAACCAAGAAAGAATTCTGAACTCATCCACTTCAGTTGTTTTCCACTGTCTTCCGGGCATTTTGGTGTTTCTGAGCTGGCCAGTACATTACTTCTTTTAGGACTGTACCAAACTGTTGATATAGCTATATGTTTGCTATCTCTCTGATAGGTTTATTTCACTGCTTCAGCCTAACGATGGCCTCCCTCACTCTGCGCTGACATCTCTTTGGGCTTCATATTGAAAGTTCCAGTGAACATCCACCAAATTCAAGTTCCAAACCCCTGATCTTTAATCTGCTTAAGTTTTAGTGAAATAATGGGGGAACCAGTATCACATGGCCATGAAACTGCTCGTCAGTCAACTGTCTAATTACTTTTGAACCTTCTTAAAATTTGGGATTACATACAAAAATGGCTGTAATGCAGTACTTTTATTGAGAGTCGGCACTTCAATCATATCTTGACTGTTTGATTTAAAACCCACTGCGGTGGAACTGAGACAAAAGGACAAAAAAAAAAAAGTTCCAATGTCCAAAAAACTTACGGACCTAACTATATTTCTAAAAGGGAGGAAATGCAACAGGGGGAAAGTGTTGATCTCTGGCCGAAATATCACTGCCAAAAGGATTCTTCTTTGAATTGTTATGGCACTTGGAAGCCAGCGAATCAAATGCATTACTGCCACCCTCTGTGGACCAGAAGATCGTTCCTAACAAACACTACCAGAATAAAAACCCTGCTGTTTGATGAGGAAAGAGACACTTTTCATTAACTCGTGCACCACCTAAGGCTGCAAGAGATTATAACAAAAATGATAATTAAGAGATTAATATTGTATTGGTCAATGCTGTAAACTCAATTACTGAACAGGATTCCTCATAATGTAAACATCCTGCAGATACAAAAACTAAAAATGCATTTTTTTTATTTGAGATCAAATCGCTTTGAAGTTGAAATAATATTCAAATATAAAATTAATCAGTGAAAATAAAGAGATGTGGCAGAGGACACTGGGGTGTCCAGCAGGGATGATTGAACTGTGTTTTTAGACCATAAAGGTTGTCTCCTTTAACCACTGGTCCCTATCAGCCTCACTACACCGTGGATGAAGAAGGCAGCAGCGGGCGCGTGTGCCACAGGAGGCCTGCAAGGCAGCCACAGGATGAGCAACCATAAACTGGAGCTGGCTGCCAACTGTTGCACTAAAGCAGACCAGGTGACAGACCCTGTGCGAACCGGAGACAAAGACAGCTGCAGATCGACTGTTAATGATCCTTCCATAAGTTCATCTATGGAAACCTTGTGAGTTTTGCCTCCTCTAGATCTTTTTGACTGAAGCCTCTCTTTTACTCATTTTGGCTTGAGCTGCACTCAACAGTAAGTGAGTTTAAGCTTTTAGGGAGGGGTGAAAGCGAACCAGTGTAAAGGAAAGGGTTGGGCTTGATTTATAACAAACAACAGGTTTATAGTGAAAATGAATAGAATCAATCATTTTATTTCTGATTATTTTTGTTTTTGCTGGAAGCCAAAATTATAATTGAAAATAAAACTTGATTAACTGCCCAGCCCTAGCATCACACCCTTCAAAAAACATACACACTTACAATCTGCTTATGATGCAGCCCTACGGGAGTTTGGCTAACACTGACAGAAATACAGGAGCAAGAGATTTAACAAAACAAAGGACAGTCTCCAGGTGTCAAGTAGTAGTAGTGATTTGTTTAAATTACCACATATCGAGATTTAAACATTTCACACAGCGGAATTCCACCCGAGATTGAAGAAAAATAAGGAACAAATAAAGATAAGGTGGTTAGAGAAAGAAAATAACTGTCAAAACCCATGGATTTTAGTGATCTGAAGCAAATAATGTGTAAACAAGTCTAAACACAAAAAAAGGATTAAAAAAAGATGAACTTTTGTTTTGCAGCTCATTCAATTGTGTGATGGGTGATTATTTTACTGACAGACAGACAGAGAGACAGGCAACAGCAGTTAATATGGCCAAATTCCTGCCCACTTGTCATTTATTGACAGTGAATTCAGGAATGGCTCAGAACCACTTTTTCGTGTCTGATACCAATATTGATACAGCAGCCGCGAGTATCTGACTATACTGTCAGCTGTCAAACTAACCATGGCAACCTTTTTTAAAGCAGAATCAGTGTTCCTCATGTCACGTCTCTCATTGTGGCATGTCTCCTAAAGTATAGTTAATGTGATAGATCAGGCTCATGGATCATGTTGGATTATACTTTTTTTTCTCCCCCTGATATACAATAAACTAATTTTTAACATTATTGGATCATGACAGAAATAGTGAGTGTTACGCTGGCATAACTTTACAAGATACATTAATTTATAAACAGCAAAAATAAAAGGAGAGTAGAAACAGGTTTAACTGAGCCTGAAAATCAACAATGCTGTAGTACAAGGTGCACGTGAAAGAAGGGAGACCAGTGTCTGTGTATGTGTGCTTCTAGTGTGTCAGATACAGGTTGGAGAGCACGAGAATTGAAAAAGATAGCAACTAAGTCGAGGACATGACAACAGCAGTGCACCTCCGGGGAGGAGTGGTGGGTGTTTTGATGACAAAATCATCTATTTCCATAGACCCTCAGTTCCTGATCTCCCTCTAGTCCCTCAGAGCCACAGCATTAATCTGGGGAAACAATGTGCGTCTCCATGCGGGCTGGTTTGCATGTATCTGCTTGCATTCTTTCTACAGTGACAGTACTCAGTCCCAACTAGTGTGCAGCACTTTAATTTTTTATCATTTGCTTTTTTTAAATTAGACACAGAGGAATAAATACCCACATATATACTAACATGCAGTTAACATCACTGCATTTTTGCTTTTAGGCAGGTATCTGCCGAGGGAAGAGGAGGGAAGTGTCTTGAGAAATGGAAATATAGCCTGAAGGAAGGACGATGAAAGATGAAAACAGTGACCATAAAATATATAGATGACTTGATATGATAATTTGAAAATATTGTATCATATATGTGGGCATATAATATCCAATCTCTCTAAATAAGGTGTAAGTAGGTAGGTAGACAGATCAAGGGAAGAGTCCAAGAGGAAAAGAGGAAGAGAGTGTTGATTTAGCCTGACAGCATACTGCCACCTATGTGTCTGATCTGGTACAACAGTCTCCGTTCTTCACATATCTGTCCCACAATCTGTCACTCAAGTTCCAAATTATTCAGAAAAACACAACCATAAGAAAGGCTACATCTGAGGCAGTGAAATGATAAAAGCCCTAAAGAGATTACATGCAGACAGTGACAGTTTTAGGGAGAGAAGGATAGAGAGATGGAGAGAGGAAAAAAGAGAAAAATCATGTCTGTTCCACAAAGCCAGCTGTATCAAAAGGTAGCATAGCAGCCTGGAGCAAACGTCTGCTCACCTGCCAGCCCAGTCAGACCAAATCTCTTCCTCTCTTTATCCCTCTCTTTATGGCCTTTGCCCGCATCAAACACGCAACTGCCAAATGCACACAAAAGCAAATGATCAGTTTTTATTTAATTAACATCAAATCTTCAAAGTCATACCTGTACTTGCATTTAAGAACAAATACACACACAGACACACTCCTCCTCTTCTCAATAATAGCCTCAGTCTAAGTTTGGAATTACCCAGCCAGGGAACAGGCATGGCTGCTGGGTTGGGCTACCACCCAGGTTCATATGCAGGTTCCAGTTCATCCACAGTTCATGCATAGTCTCATCTTTTTGAAGAAGCATCCCATTAGCTCAGGATCATGATTATTCAGGACAGAGAGAGAACAGAGAAGTGTGGCGTGCCATCAATATAACCCTTCTCCCTCCCTCACTCTTTCTCTCTCTCTTTTTAACACAAACACAAAATTCCGCTGGCGAGTTGGCGCTGAAGCATTTAAACCCATGTTCTGACCCTATGTGTAGATCCATGCCAAGTAATAATTTGTCTTTCATTCCCACTTTGCAGCACCTCCCTGGCTACAAAAAAAAGCACACTGCCCTAAGCTTTGAACCTTTAATGATCTGATTTGACTAACTTTGAGGATCAAGCCGCAAAGTTAAGCAGGAATATTTAAAATCACCACATCTGTAGGCATACTGCATGTTTTATTAATTTCCATGCATTAAACAGACAAATATGAGCATGGGAATAGGCATTTCTAATACTAAAGGACTTTCACTATGGATTTTGCAGGATTGATCTAGTTAGTGCACCAAATTAGAGCAAAAATCATGAACCTACTCAGTTTCACTTATTCAAAAAGTGCATATGTCAAAAAAAAAGTCAATTGCCATAAAAAATATTAATCACCAGCAAAAGGTGACAAATACAGAATAAAAAAGGGGCGATAAAGGGCAACTGAAGTTCTTTAAAAATAAAAAGGGGGAGTGGGAGGGGGTGGGGGAACGTGCATCACTGTTTTCCACGCACAGCATAAGGAGGAGGTTTTTCTGAATGCTCTGACTAAGGTTCCCCACCAGCAAGCCAGCTTGCTTTTCCTGCACTGCCACCCACTGCCAGCATATGCCACTTCCATACACAAGTGAAAGCATGAGAAAGTTCACAAAAGCTACACAGACACAGATGCACAAACGCACGCACACACACAATCACATTACTGCCCGTGCATTCACACACTTGCTTACACACCCATCCCTCTAACAAACGCACAGACACCCCCACCTGTTTCTAAACACACACATACACATACACACACACACAAACTTTGTTCTTCTCGTCTGGCCAACTCGTCTTTCAGTTTTTATTTTAATCTGCAGCAGAGAGGTTCACCAAAAAGTCAGCAGGACATACAGGAGTTGCATCTCCGCCATCCCACACTTGCACACATGCACACACAGGCACGATTGCACATACAAAGCTACAGAGAAGCACACAAGGAACGTGTGGACTGAGGAACAAGGTGAGGTGGAGGTAGGATGCATCAGCACTGTAAATTGAACAGTAAATAAAAAAATATTTGATGTAATGACACCCCCCCCAACACACACATCCCACACACATACCTTCCAATGTCTTCCCATAGCAGTGACAAAGATAAAAGAAGGAATAGTAAATATATAAGAGTCTGCCAGACTGACAGAGGAATTTGTATATGAGATTGCGCACAAAAAATATTCTGTATTAATTTACTTTTATATGTAAAAAGCTTATTCCTTCAATTGTATTCATTTCAAAATTATTATATGTGTGAATGGCATTAGTAAGTAAATGAAAGAGAGAGAGAGAGAGAGAGAGAGAGAGAGAGAGTGAAAGAAAATAAGAATGAGCAAGAAAGATCTGTATGTAGGTTATTGCAGTCTCACTGCACCACTCTTGAATTTCAAACAAGAACCCTGGGCAGAGGAGAGAGCAGAGGAGTGGAAAGGGAGGAAAGACAGAGAGGCGGCGGGGCGAGAGAAAAAGCAGCAAGCTAACACTGGAGGCTAACAGGAGGCAGGCAAGAGAAGTGGTTATTAATGAGATATCTTAACTAAAGAAGGGCTAAAAAGAGAAAGACATGACATGGATGAAGAGAAAGTAGAGACAGAGTCTTGGAAAGAGGGAAACAGAACTGCTGTCAGGGAGCATGAAAGCGGGTTAAGAAGTTAATAAAAAGCTACAAATATCTATAAGAAATTAGAACTTTTTTTTTTTTACTTCTTTATTTTGAATTCAGATGTGCAAGAATTATTTGTGAATCATGATGGGATTTTTTTTTGTATGTATTAAAGTATGTAATTAGGGGTGTGTATGTGTACGCTTTTGGCTCATACAGGAATGTGATGTCTTCAAGTGTATTTGTTGCTTGCAACCAGGTGTTATTTTGTGAACCTATATGATGTGTGCGTGTGAGCCTGTGTGTTTAGCTGCAGTATCACTCTAACTGCTGGTGTATTAGAGGGACAGCTCTTTGATCTAGGGGCTGTGCCGGGCCTCAGTGCACGCTGTGCAGGGTGGTCTCCCATCATGCTCGGCTGATCACAGTCTCAGCCTCACTATTGGCTGCCTGGCAGGCCCTCCCATCAGCCTTGATGCTACACGCCTCTGACAACTTCATTAGCATAATTCGACCCTTTGCTATACTCCGCTTTGCCAGCAACAGGAAGTAAGCGCTGGTACAACTGGCACACAACCAGATTAGTTCAGGAAAGTCTCTTAAACCAATAAAATAAAAAATAAATAATTAAAAAAAAAAAGCTAACACACAGAAATAAAAGCCAAATAGACTTGCACATTTGACTGAAGGCAACAGTTAATAAGAACATCATTTTTCAGTTACATTTTTTCCCTAAGTCTAAAACTCACAAAGGCTTACAGTTTTTGTATTCTTGTGCTTTGTGCTGCAATGTTGCATTCAGTGAGGTGACCTACACCTTTATTATCAGACTAATAGCATGGTTTTTTTAATCTGATGAGTGGAAAAGGAAAAAAATGGTCAAGAAAAGGAATGAAATTTTAATATGTTGTCTCCTATTATATGCTATTCTAATGTAGTCAGTCTCTTCATCTTACTAAGTCTTGCGGTCTTTTACAAGCCTGTGCTTAGAAAATATTTCCTGTATTGCTTCCTCTTCACACATTGGTCAACAATATGCACTATTTGAAACCTAGTTAAAGATGTGAGAGTCTAAGAACATAGGGTGTAGGTGTGTACGTGTGCAATTTCTGCTGTTAGACTTTTGCTTACATAAAAGCTTGTGTTTTCACTGTGTCATAGTATTGTGCTGTAATCCTTACTACTCTGCATGTTATTCACAGATGAGATTAGGAAAACATCAGGCTTTTGTACTGTGTGTAGTGCACTGCTGTTAAGAATTTGCATTGCTTAACTGCTGCTACTGTGCGTAGGACTGTGCAAAGTAAACTACAAACATGTGCTACTTATTTTATTTCTCAACTTTCTCTTTTTTGGAGCAAGTTACAAACTGCAGGTTTGCCCAGTGCTCATATGTTTGACGTAAATATATAAATAAGTAATCAGCTAAATAGCCAATTTCAACCAGTGGCTATGCTTGAAATATTAATATCAAAGTAAGAGCCTATTTCCTATGCTTGAGTTTCTCAATAAAAAAAATTAGTCATCCATATCATCAATAGCTTTTAATCTTTTACAGGCATATTGACACATCTAGGACAAAGCTTTAAAACTAATTTTAAAACGACAGAAGTCTTAACTCTGATTCCATTAATAAATCTTTGGTCATACTCTTCAGAATACTTACTCTCCAGGCCACTCAAACTTTTGCTACCCTAGATTATGGAGTAAGCAAATGTGCTTCTTTTCAGAACAACAGCTTTTAAGTAAATCCACCTGGCCAGCTGTTTGGACTCATTTCATGTCCAGGTTGCCGAACAAGACATCTACTTGTAATACTGGGGTTGGTAGCTGGTAAACCAAGTAATCCAGGTTTACAACCACTGTAGCTCAGTGGTAGATAGATGAACTATTGAACCCTGTCCCTGCAGCTGAAGATCAGCAGTGTAGCTAATTAGCTGGTCACAGGGATGAGGAAAAAAAAAAGAGGTACCTCTCTCTTCTTCCTGCATTCCGCTTCCACTTCTTTTTATCTCTCATTTATGAGCCCTTGGTGGTGCCCTTGGAATTGGGTATGTAAACTATTATTTCATACCATCATACACAGACTCTGGACTGGCATTATAAAACTGGACCACAGGTTGCATAATGAGCACATTAATATGTTAAAGTTGTTTCAGAAGTGATGCACTATGAAACAGAAAAGCCAAAGATTGCTTCATAATTCTGAGACACATTTCATTTAATTTGAACTCCAAAGAGGTTGTAGGATGTTATTTTGAAAATTTGTGGACTTTGATGAATCATTAAAAATATACCACTTCCTCTTAAAATTTTGTTGATCAATACCTCAGCCATAAAACGATCAGATTCAAACACCTACAGTTTTTTAAAATATATTTTATTGAAAGCTATATACTTTGCATATTAATGACACAAAGTATAGGATAGATAAACTCAATAATATAATTGCAGACAGTACTCCATTAAAAAGCCTCTTTCACTTAATGCTGCATCTTTTATTCAGCCATTCCATTAATCAAGAACACTGAAACGAAATACCCAACCAAGAAAGGAATGTGCTCTGGATTTTCAAGAAAAAAAGATGGCTGGCTGCATGGCTGAGAGAGAAACTCAATCCTGTCTCCTGCTGAGGAAGAGACGAGTGCTGGCTGTCGACAGGCACACCACCTGACTACCACACAACTACTGATTTGAAACGACAAGTCAAGAGAAGTCAGGAGTAAATAAGAGAGATCGACAGAGAGTGAAAAATAGAGAAAAAGAGAGAGAGGCGGATAATAGATTTGAGAGTGTTTTGGGGGAGTAAACAGATGGAGTAGAACACAGCACGAGGGAAACCAGGGGACTCCCACCGAACCCGCTCAATGTGTCACTGACACTGCAGAGTAGAATCAACAAAGTGCTCTGAGGGCAACGTGCACACATACACACACACACAGCCTCCCACACAATCACACACAGTTCACCAATTGGCAGGATGCTGGGACCCAGAGCTCCTATCCAGAGCAGTGACAGGCACATGGAGAACAAGCTGGCTGACAGCACATGACAACTCTTCAACTAGTGGAAAGGAGAGAAGCATCTCCTACTCTACTTTATGAGTAGCTTCAAGTACCTTGAATATAAGCTGGTGAAAATACAGTAGTGTTTTCTAATATAATGAAAATATTTAGTGTGAAATAAAACTCTGTATTGAGGAATAGCTACAATTTACTTTCTCTCATCTACTAGTTGTGCTCTGAACCTCATCCTAACACCCATCTGTATTGCTTCTCTCTTTCCAATTTCTTCCTTGCCCCCAGACCTGCTGGTATGCCCAAACTCTGCTGCTGTGTGCCAGCGTACCAACAGGCCTGTAGGCCTATCCAAGAGAGAGAAAGAGAGGAAGAGAGAAAGACGGAAGGTAGCCAATTAAGACTGGGTAATGGAAGGATGAATGTGTGTCTGTGTGTGTGTGCATGTATGTGTGCGTGCGTGCTATGGGTGAATGCCTGACTTCAAGCGCCTTGCTCTTATGTGTGCATGTGTGTGATGCCACAGGCTGTGCACACAGCCAAACTTAATTTAGCAGGCCCAGGTTTTTAGCACATGCCTGAAGCTAGCCAGCAAACTATTGCTAGACCAGAAGGCCAGAAGTTAACAGGCACATTGCTCTCTTAAGACCCTTGAGATCTTGTTCCCACCCTAAGGGGTGAGAGAACTCATTTAGTCATTGATGACCATCACTGTTCACATCCTTGTGGTCATATTTTTTCATCAGGCACTTCATTAAATAAAGTATTATGGCGATACAACCCCACAAGAAGACCTTGACAATGCAAAAAGGAAACAGGGGGAACATCAGCATTGTCAAAACTTCTGACACTGTTTGTGATTCTTCGTGAAAATTACATTTCACAAGACTTTTACGTACATAGAGTCTGACGGACTCAGATTTAAAGCCATGTAGCAGAAGATGACAATGATGCCAAGATCCAACATGCTTCTGTTTTCTTCAAGGAAAGAAGCTGATAAGATATATCACTTTATATATCTGTGTGTGTGTGTGTGTGTGTGTGTGTGTAATGTAAATGTGGTGCATCAGGACTGAGATGGATGTGGATTTTTTTTTTTTTTTACTGCAGAGGGGCATGCCCTTGACGCTGTTATCACTGACAAAAAAAACCCAACAAAAAAACAAAAACAAAAAACAGAGGCACAGCAAAAACTGAAGAGGAAACACACACCTTGATCACTGAGGTGTATGGGAATTCACGCCTAGGGACTCAGCACAACAAAACACTGTTGGATTATGTCTGAGCCACTAAAACAAACAAACATATGCCAAATGAGCTAAGCAAAAAAGCCACCAAATTTCCAGTCATCTGGCTCACATGCCGTTTGGCTATGGGATTCATAAATATTGCATAACTGAAAAGCAGATCAATTACAAAAGACAGTGTTTGGATGGAGCCTAAAGAAAAAACTCAAAGTTCATCTCGAATGAGGCATGTGTGTGCATGCATGAGGGAGTGAGTGCGTGTGCATAAATGCATGGACCAATGTGTGTTGTCTTATTCTAGAAGGTAACAGGCAGTCAGCTTTACAGAGCATGACCTAGAAAGTGAAACCACACGGCAAGGCACTAAATGTGTCATATGGGCTCAATCATTTTCTCTCTCTCTCTCTCTCGAAGACAGAGAGAGAGAGAGAGAGAGAGGGAGTGGGAGGAACAGGGAGAGAGAGAGAAGGCTTCTACCAACCCGTTGCACTCAGAAGCTAATTAAGTCATTTGAAATAGCCACAGAGGGTACCTGTATGCAATCTAGCCAAGGCAAAGGGTTGATGAGGCTCTGTGAGGCCCCAGGCTAACTTCAAAAAGAAGGCAGAGAAAGGGAATGAAAGAAAGAAGGAAGGGGGTGGGGGGTGGGGGGTGAAGTGGATTTTTTAATTGAAGCCCAACTTGAAGAAGAGCACGTGTGTCTCTGTCTCCTTGTGTTTTGCAGTAGGAAAAAAGGTTAAGCATGCCCCCAGCAGAGTGTGTCTGCACATACAGACTCTCAATGGGGAGCAGGTGGGAAGATGCAGGGATGGAGAGATGGAGGGGTGCAGGAGAAAGGCTCAAGATAATTGAGAGAGTTCACTGAGCGGCCAAGTCATACAGTGTGAGTGAGCATGTGTCTATGAACTCCCTATCCTTCACTGGCATATTCAAACACACACGCACACCTGTGTGTACATGCTCTGTCCCTTGCAAGACACATAGTGAATGGATACAATCATTGGTATAAACACAGTTAATGGAAATTTATGTGCAGCAGTGGGAATCATGTATTAGTTTTGCTACATTTCTACAACCACAGACGACAACATAAGAAATCTACAGCGCTGTCTGAACAGAACACACATCTGAAGGTTTTGTACCCTAACATCCATGCCCTCACCAGGGGCAAGCCTGGCAACACCAGTGACTGAATTGGGTCACACACACTCACACACATACAGTACATACACACATAGTATAGACTGCAGCACTGGCAGCATGGTGATCACAGGAGAGGGCAAGCAGGGGGCTGAATGTAGAGTGATTGGACTATTCTAGGTCAGCTCTCCTGACAATGCACCACTGTCTCCTAATGTGGTGGGCTAAAGGATAACGGCTGCATTTGGCCTGAAATTACAGGCTACACTTTCCAGAGAGTAGGAGTATCTGGTATGCACGCACGCACGCGCGCACACACACACACACACACACAGCACAGAACTTCAAGCTATCCAGAGCCATACATCAGTTTATACTGACCTATCAATCACTGACATCGGTACTGGCACACATGTTGTTCAATATTAGCCAATATTTCTTCATAATATAGGTCATCACATGTAGAGATTCTCTGCTAGGCATGAACCCCAAAAATTGGTCAGGCTCTGCTTAAAATCAAGAGCCAAAGAAATATTCTAAAACACGCAATCAGAAATAAAGCATGTACAAAAGAACATGCAAAACCAAGATATGCGTGTATGTATCTGGAGTTAAAGACTTTTAGAGCAACCCTAGGATCCTGGGAATTTAAATCACCCCTTGCTATTTTTTTTTCTATCCCTGTCTAATAAAGCTGTATGCAGCAGATCTCCTCTGCAGCCTATAGAGCGAGATCAGCCTGTGGACTTCAAAGAGGTTGCAACTAGGTCACCACAAGACATTGCA
This sequence comes from Pterophyllum scalare, assembly GCA_024447675.2. Classification (NCBI taxonomy): domain Eukaryota; kingdom Metazoa; phylum Chordata; class Actinopteri; order Cichliformes; family Cichlidae; genus Pterophyllum; species Pterophyllum scalare. The sequence goes on along the minus strand of JAMQGT020004128.1, from coordinate 28,697 downwards.
GTCAGCTAGAGTGCAGTCTCTGGCCTGAGACATCTCACTTCTCTCCCTCTCCCTCCTTTGCTCCATCCCTGTCTCCCTCACTCTGCTAATCACTCTCTCACTCTCTGCTCTGCTAATAACTGCTTCTCACTCTCTTGCTCTTTCTCTCCCTCAGTACAATGATATCAGTCAAATTAAAATGGATTATGGCGCCTTTTTCTCTTGTCATTCCCTGGGGTTGTACAGCACCATGTCATGTTACTGTTACTATAATGTTATTTCTTTATCACTGTCCATCGTTGCTGGTGCTCAGCAGTTTAACCAGTGTTTAAGTTAGACAGAGAGCAAGAAAAATGGAGGAACAGAGAGGCAGCAAGAGAAGGCAGATGCAGGAAACTAAAGTGGAACAGCAAGCTGAATGCAGAAACAGCCCAATCCTCCATGGTCACACACTGCCATCCTGATCTGTCAAAGGCCAAAGAGACTGACTCCAAAGGCTACTTTTTGCAGTTTGGATTAAACAGCCACACAGGCAGCCTGAGAGGTGACCAGGAAATAGGAAACTTAGAAAGCAGAAAGAGAAATAAAAGAGGAAGAAAAACTCAGGAGGGAGAGAGAAAGGGTGAGTTTGAAGAAGGTCAACGTGAGCAGAGAGCTGCAGGGCTGTGTGGCCACTCTGAACACATCTCTGTTAACATTAGAAAACAGCCACCAACATCTCAACTTGGACAGATGGGTGAGGAAGAAAGAAGGAAATGCAGAAGAACAGAGGTAGGCACATGTTCAAGTTGCAAACAGCTATTTTTAAGACTAAATATTTCTGTTTCATACTGTGGTCCTATTCAGCATTGTAGTTTACACATGGCATCCCAACAGGATGTGGTCTTTTATTCCTTCTTCAGCGCGTCTGCATTTGACTTGCCTACAGCATGGGCATGACGTGTGTGTTTGTGTATACTCTGTCACTGTGTTTCTGAGTGCATGCTGTTGTGTACTGTGTTGTGAGCTTAGGCTGACATTCATTTGACTGACATCGAGGGCGACAGCAGCACAGTAGCATATGGTAACCGCCTGCTAACCGCTAAAACTTGACATTAGTGCAAACAAGTCAGCCAAGCGTAGCATAGTGTGCTCCTAAGAGGGTTAAGAGATAGGCTGTCAGCATACGGGGGATAATAACACCTACTACAAGGCCCGTAATGCTAGATAAAGGGGAGGGAGCCAGACCAAACACACAGGTTGGTGTTGAGTCAGATGAAAACGTTGACAACTTGCACAGTAAAGCAAGGAACAAATTCGAACAAACAGAAACATGTGTTGGCTGTTGTTGTGCGATGAAATCCAGATCATGATCTCAGCATTTTGTGGCATTACACATAACAGAAAGCTAAACAGGAACTTTCAGACAGAGATGGGTGCCTCATGCCTGACATTAACAAGACTCTCACATTGAAAACCCAATTAAATCTGAAGTCGCTAGATCATCTCACCTGACTTTGACATGCCTCTTCAGTATTTATAGTGAAATTTGACTTATTTTTGCTTTTCAAAATACAGACTGTCACACATGTCAGTTTCTTGCATAATGCTTGTATAGAAAATGACAGTAAATACCTCATCTAGCTTGTTTCTTATCCTTGAGCAAGCTGACAAGGCATTTTTGAAAAGTAAGCTGCAATGTGAGCAGACTGCTACCTTTGCTTGCATCTCTGCATTGCTCTGTCTGTAGCGCTTTTATGAATGGAAATGCACTGCATTTTCACACCAGACCAAATGTGTCTCTGACATGGGCATCTGCAAACACATGACTGCTCACACACATGTACTTTGTGCATTTTATGCCATGATACATGTTGATTCAGTTAGTATGGGGCCCACAGATATGGAAAAAAAAAACATCAGCCCTCCACTGACCCACTGAGCTGCTGAAGACAAAAGAGCTGCAGACAAATCTAATCACTGATGCCATCTCTCCTCCTTGCCTGTCTTTCTTCTTTAGCACAGATACAAAGCCATACATTTCTCGAAGCACTCGCACGTCATCACTGCCATGATCTGATGTACCGAAATATACATTTCACATTCAGGAATATATCAGTCTCAAAAGACAGATAAACCTTTAAATACAGATTTCATGTTTGATGTCTGGTCCTCGTCCAGTGCCAGACAAAAGCAGGCAGCTACAAGGCACTAACACACACACAGCTAAACAAAGATAAAACCACACTGTTAAATAAATTTTAATGTAAATGAACTTTTGGAAAGCTGGCAAATAAGATGCACAACACTCTGTGTTCATTGCAAAGTACAACTAAAGGGATAATGGATAATTTAATGGTGCATGTATCAGTTCCCAACTAGCTGAACCATCTTCTGCATCTTCTCCTTGCTCCTGTCTCTCTAGTCTGATTATCAAAGGGCAAAATATGACAAAATAGTAAACTTAGGAAAAAAACCTACTTCTTAAAAAAGATATTTCTCACCACATCGAACTGTCTACAGGAGCCCTCCTACAGCATCTATTTTATTTCTATCCACAGAGTCAGCAATAACTTTAAACAAAAAGACTTGCTGTTTTTTTTTTTGGGGGGGGGGTGCCTCTAGCCCTAATGTACCCCACAGAACCCTGAAAACCCCTACTTAAACACTAAGTTTACTCTCATTGATCAAAGTGTAGTGCCAACTGTCAAGGAGCATGAGCAGGTTAGAGCAGGTTTTCACTTTGATTCTAAGAGATTCTCAGGGTCTGAACATGTGTTTATATGACATTGTGTGAGTGTTCTAGAAGTGTGTGAAGTGTAGTGAAAACTAACAGCACAACACTGGCTCCTCTCAAAGCTTGATTTCTGCCTTTAAAGAGCAGTTAAGCATATTTAAACTCTGCAAACCTAATGAAAAATAAACGAGAGGATGAAACAGCTTTTATGTGTGTGTGTGTGTGTGTGTGTGTGTGTGTGTGTGTGTGTGTGTGTGTACAGTATGTGTGTGAGTGAATGTGTACATATGATATTAAAAAGCTACTACATTCCAACTATGATTGTGGAGAATTTTTCTGTGTGTTTGTGACTTCCAAAGTCTGTGTGCACTGGCAGTAGAAGAGTGTTCCCGGTGAGAGAGTGAAGAGGTATCCACCATACACTGCCTGGGGGGCTCTGGAAGAGAGACTAAACAAGACCTTCCCACTGGGACACACATACACAGCCTGAAGCTGCGAATGACCTACTACCCACCTCACGCACACACAGACATAAACACATTCAATCATGCACATACACACTGAGACAAAGCCTTTTTGATAATATAATTTAATTTCGAGAGAAATAAAATAAAGTCAATTATCAGACATAGGTTAATGAATGTACACTTACAAATAATGCTTTACAATTTGATATCCGAGTTTTCTCATTTTTCTTCTTTCTTTCTCTTTTTTCTTTCTATACTGTCACACCCTGAACAGCTCGGTGGCATAAGAGTGCCTGTATAAATGTCACTCTCATGTTATCCAAGTTATGGATTTCTTCGGTCTACAATAACATCTCCACTTGTTCAGTTTCTGCAGCAATTCCTCAACATTTGTAAAAGACAACACTGCAACATAACACATGCCTTAAAGCTAATGTCACAATATCTTTTAGCAGCATTTCTTTAAGTTTAACACAGAGTAATAACATTTTTTTTTCTTTTTTTTTTTAAAAGAAGCAACAGAAAGTGGACAGCAATCCAGACACATCCCTTCCTAGCTTTTATGGCACAGTGGGGTTTTGCAGCTCCCACAATGACTGATCTAAAGTGCTAGGTTTTTAAAGTCACACTATTCAAATTGGATTATGCTTAGAAGAGAAATCCTCTAATACAATTTGCATGTGCTGTGTGTGTAGATCCTGGGTACTAAACACAAAATAAGTGATCTCTCCACAGTAAAATTACCACAGTTAATTTACTTTAACACTGGAAGTGTTCAAATTAACACTTCCTGTGTTTATAGAGGCCAATCAACACTTATCAAGTCCAAAAAATGTTACAGTTGTTCCTTGAAATCCTGCTCTTAGCCCAAAAGTTAAATGTCATAATGTCACACACTTGTGTGAATTAGCTATTTAGCAGATTTGCTTTGGGTGCAAATTACCAATGCCAGTTATGAAAAATAGTACCTCCCAGAAGAAAATTCATTTTAAGACAGGACCTCAAGAGCATGTCCCACACTAATCATAAAAACAAAACAAAACATTGATATGGCCTTTTACCTATGGTGCATGTTTATAAATGACCTTAAACCCACTGTAAACTGTCATTCTCATTCATCAGTGTCTTGTGAAACAACACCGGGTGTGTTTTCCTAGAGGAAGCCTGAGGATGAACATATCTTCTTTGTATCATTCTCTGACTAACAAATATAGGCTCCCTGCCAAGAGAAACTCAATGAGACCACAATCAATACACTGCTACAAGGTGTGCACACACTACACAGATACAGGATGATGTACGATTACCTGGAGCACATAACAATCAGCTCTATGCTCATCCACCATGCACAAACACACCCTCACATATAATCCACACACACATATGTGCACACCAAAAGACACTTAATATGCAAATTTTTTTTTTTTTTTTTTTTTTTACAACAGGGACAACCGCTCCATTGTTCATCTGGACGAAGGGGGGAGCAGATAGATAGATAAATAGGTCTCTAGATATCTAGTTTGGATGTCAATTGATGAAATTTCACATACGGCAGCAGCAGTGCTGTTAGGACAGGGAATACCACCACAAAATAATGTTTTCTCTCCCTCTGATCAATTTTTAATTTGGCCCGTGCAGCCGAGCCCTTGGCGGGCCAGGCCCCGGTAATTATAGTGGGTTATTGACAGCTGCCTTCCCGCGGGAGGCTATTTAAAAGAGGTTTAACCCCAGAGCAAGTCCAGGCCCCACACCCACCTTTGAAGGTGTCAAGTGCATTGATCTGAGCTGCGGGATGTGCTGGGACCTTCCCACCTGGAGGTGTGTGTGTGTGTGTGTGTGTGTGTGTGTGTGTGTGTGTGTGTGTGTGTGTGTGTGTGTGAGTGTGAGTGTGTTGCTTGCAGGGCAACTATTACAAGGCCATGGCAAGGCAGACATCTTCTGACCCCTGCACACACACGCACACACAAATATAAACTGTCCTCCGGCTAGCTGGATAGATACCTGTCTGGCCTCTGTAGCCACTTGATGTCCCAGGATAGACTGTGCACATGCTACAAATACAATGTTATCACTGGGCTACACACAAACAAACAAGTTAACTCACAGCTTGGGGGGGGGATTACACGAACTAATGAGAAAGGAGGAAGAAGAATGGTGACTGCAGAGACAAGAGACAGCGATATCCTCATAACACATGAGGCCATGACACAACCCAGTGAGATGATAGAGTGTGAGAGTGTGCAGCCAATTCTGAAGAAGACATCATCCAGGAAAAGAAAAAAAGGGGGGGGGGTCATGACAGAAATTAGAAGAGGATTCCTGTGTTTGAGTTTGTCTGCCTCGCTGCCCCCTTTCAGCCTCCCATTGAAATTCTGGGCAGATTCAAACCCCTAGGCTTTTGACACACTTTCGAAAACACCACACCCCCTCTTTCTTTCCAGTGAATCTCCAGTGTTGAGCCTGACTCACTATCAAGAGAGTTAGTGAGTGAACAAGAGTGAGATGGAGTCGAGGGGGGTGTGGGGGTGGGGTGACAGCGGCTATAGATCTGTTTTGTATGAGCAACTTTCAAATTAAATTGAGTCGTTCGTGAAGACGTTGCATAACGCTTGTGGTTTGTGTGTAGCTGTGTGCGCACATGTATATGTAGCTAACAAACTGGAGGGTTGAGAGACTTGGTGTTGTAAATGTATTAATTCATATGTAAATTATGTAAAAAGCAATGAGGAGGAGATTAAATTCATAAACTATTTTCTCATGCTGAAAACTTCTGACAATCTGACAAAAAACATGAATTGAAAGTCGCTGGCTGACAAAAGTTACTATCATTCAGAAATCCTGAAAAGGAAATTAGGTTTTACAGTACTCCAGCAGAATACAGAATATTTTGGGAGAAAACTGCTCTACTGGTAGCAACTAGTATCACCTGCAAAATAAAAAAAATATATCACCTGAATAAGAAGGATTGGGGGGGGGACTTAAAATGAAAAGGACTAAATTGTGTTGCATCTTGACCACACAATACCAAACAGCCAGGGCCTCAAAACAGCAATCATGTGCATTCTTTTAATGTGGATCCAAACTAGTTGAAAGTCCTACTCCTAACTCCAACCCCTACTATATAACTTATGATCCCGCCTTTCAATATTCAATATCCCTCCTTCCTCAATTATTCCAACTGTAACCTCACAGTCTAAACTCTCTCTCCCACCTCCTCATCCCCTTCAAACCCCATGGCACGCACCCTCCACCTCCACCATCTCAGTCTCAGGATGCAGAGCATTGACAGGGCCAGAAGGTAATGATACAGCTGCCATGATGCAACAAGCAGACCTGTCGACTGTCAGGAATTGAAATCATGAAGGAATAAGCTGTCATTAAGAGGCCCTCTCCCCGTAGTGGAGCTGTCAGATGCCTGCCTTCTGCCTACTCCCTCTCTATACTCCCATCTCTCCTCTGCCAGTCCCAAACCATTTGCAGTCACTCCCTCGTCCTCCTCTTATTTCTCTCTTTCTGCATCAATCCTTTCCATACTACTCTCCTTCTTTCCACTTCTGCTCTCTTCCAACCAATCATAACCTGTTTCCCTTCCTGCAACCCCACACCCCACCTCACTCCACCCCATCAACCCTGCTTTTCTCAGATTCCTCTTTTCCACCTCTTCCACCACTTTGTGTTTGTTGCTGGAGCAACCTTTTCTCCTTCTCCTCTCACCTGTCATCTTACTTTTACACTTTGGGAATAGCATCACTTAGATGCGCACACATGCACATAAAGACAACATGCATGAGGCCTGCACAGATAGCACTTCCCATAACCCAGCGTTAATGTGCATTGTGCCAAATAGTTGTGAGTACACCCACCGCCCAGTGTATTTGTGTCTATGCATGCATGTTTTCACTGTGTGCACATGTCTATGTGTACATATTATTTTGACTTGTATTTAATGTATAAGTTTTTGCCAGGTTATTAATGTGTCACCATCATATAGCAGCATGACAAAGATATGGGATGAATATGGGAGGCAGAGACAGGTGATGGGAAGTAAATTGCGTGTAAGAGACAGACTGCCCTGAGATTCACCCAACAATGTGATTGTGTGTGCATGTGTGTATACATGTGTGTTGTGTGAAGGGTCTGATTAACCAGCCCAATCAGCAATTTTTCCTACAATCGCCTGAATGGCAGAGGTGATCCCATCGGAAGAGAGGAAAAGCTGACTCGAACTTCCGAGGAACATGGCTAAGAATTCCAGAGTGTGCTTGCACTACATCCACTCATTACAACAGCACTGTGAATTAACAGTTTTATCTGTGTGTATGTGTATGTCTGTGAGTTGCGCTTCTGTGTTTTGCCAAGCCACAAGCTCCCCCAGATTTCCATGAATGCACTCTAGTTGACCCTTTGCTGCAGGCTTTGAATTTCCAATCAGTTTCCCATGAGTAACATCACATGAGCTACACTTAAGGCAACAGATTGTTACCACAGAATGGGTCCTAACCTAAACATAATACTGAGAAAATGTGACATTCTGACCCAACACCACACTTAACAAAGTTATTAATAAAATAATGGCATGCGTGTTGCTCTCACACACTCACACAGAATCAGCATGTTTAGAATGAACAGTTCAGAAATGTATTTTTTATGTCTGCATCGATGAAAGGAATGTTTTACTATCAGATACTTTCAAACTGCTCATTTTCTGATGTCTGATTTTGGTTTGCGAGTTAGGTGAATTCATAGACTACTTTCCTTTATTAGTTTGTCATAATCATCCTCAGACAATTTCTGAATCGTCCAAAAAGACTTTTGACAAGTCAGCTGCATTGTGTTCACCAGTAGAACCTATCCCGCATAGAAAGAGTGACATTTGACAGCCACATTTTGGTCAGCTAAACCATATTAACACATTTAATAGCAACTTCACAAGCAGTTATCTCTTTTGTCCATGGACAGAGGGGGGCTCCTTGCCAGGTTTCAGCTCATACCTAGTCATCACAATTTTTGATAGACCGCTCTTCCCACACGTTTCGAATAAAAATTCTACTTGGCTGATCAACAAGGCACTCGTTATTATAAACAGTGACACAGGAGATACATTTAAAATAATGTATTACCAGTGTCATGCCTGTCTGTTTGTGCTGGATTACTGAGGAAAGGCTCCATCTTTACAGAGTAAGATGGGATTCATCTGTCATTAATTAGAAGTTTGAACAGGTAGGCGAGTTAGCCAGATAAAATGTTTAAGGGGAAATGCATAAAAGGGGAGTAACATCATCACACAATTACATGTCAAATACCTGATACAATACGGCCAGTGTATGTTTACAGAAATATTGATACCACTACGTATTATTGAATAAATATGTGTACCTTTGTGTTTATAATATTGCCTAGTAGTGTACTGTGTCTACTGAGTTTCTCCTTCTGTGCTGGAGGCAAAAAAAAAAAAAAATTTAATTCACATCCCTTTTTAATCTTTCCATTCTCTGCCGTATATGCTTGCACACAAAAAAAAGTATAATCTGAAACAACATTATATAGCACATACTGCGAGATCAAAAAGGGAGAAGACCAATCTTACCAAATTTGCTACGTTGAGACCAAACCACCATAAAGTAAATCTTTTTTTTAAGATGGGACAGTAGCTGTAACTCCAGAACACAAGCTTCAAAAGACATCAAGACAAATTGTGTGGTATAACATAATATAGTACAAACAAGTCCATAATGGATGCCAACAGCATGAATTGACTGTAGATGTGTGTGGCTTTTTCTCCAGTGCACACAGAGTACAAGGCCTGTGTGTAGTAAATGCCTGGATGATGATTTGTCAGGGTGCAAGAACACGATTTCTTGTTTACTATGATGAATGGGCAACACTCGCACTACACACACCGTGTTCTCTATATTGAAGCTGTCACTTTGGCTCTCTGCAGCACAACCCTGCCTTCTCCAACTGTAACACCAGGCAGGGTAACTGTATTAGACAGTTTCAGTGTACTTGATTCATCTGTTAGCACACGTGGACACACATGCACAACCCTAACTTATCCAGTTGTTGCACACAACAGGAGAGGGATTAACACAGCAGAGTTTTTATGGTAATCAGATGGGCAAAATAAAGGATTGAGGGGGAAAAGAGGGAGCAAAGATCTCCCCTGTGTCATCTGGAAATGTAGGCCAAATAAAGTACACAGACAGGTGTAGTGAGGACAAGAAGAGGGTGAAAATAATTACATATAGGTACCTTTTGCTGGCTGACACATACATTCGTGGAGCAAAGCCCGTGAGCTGGTTCAAGCATGCAACTCAAGCTGCATAGACTAACATGCCTCACTCTCCTCACATCATGTAACAAAAATTCCTTCTCGATTTGGCAGCATTTGAGCTGCAGAATTTTCCATCTCCCCCTATGACATGTCAGTGCTGCGGCTCCCCTGCTTTGCTGTCTGCTGTTTCAACTGGTCCACCACCCCAGTATCCACCTTTAGGTTCTGGGGAATGTTTACTCATCACCCCCAAATTCTATGTGTATCTGTAAAATTAAGCTTAGAGACCAGAAGCTCTGTGTAATCTGGTCTCATCTCAGTGACCCATGAGCACGTGAACACTACAAGAGAATTATACATCAGCAAGAATGCACGGGTATTTTCCTGTTTAATAATTTTTTAGGAAAGTGCTTCAGTTTACTCAGAATACAAATGAAGCCTAAATTCGGGGTTGAGGACCATGCTGTATCATTTGATGGTACTGTATGAGTTTGCACCTGTGAATGTGTGCCTCTGTGATCGTATGATAATGTGAAATGTTCAAAGTGTTCAGCATCATAATTTCTCTTATGACCCGAGGGCAAAGTTTTGTTTTCTTTCTTCTACACTTGTACAAGCTGTACAATCAAGTGAAACCGAAGCGAGTCGATACAGTAAATCAAGAGTCTAAGGTAATAAACCAAAAAAAAAAAACATTCACAAAATCGCATCCAAACATAAAGTCAAGTACATAATATCTAAGATATCATTCTAATCTGCTACTAAATTGGCCACAAGTGCTCAACAGCCCCAAACATTCAGGACTGTGCTTCAAACAAAGTGCACACCCATCACACGAATATCCCAGTGGGTTTGAGAGTCCCACAAAAACCATCAAACCAAAGCTACTTTTTGCAAAAAGAAAAAAAAAAAAAAGCAGATCAAAGACGAGAACATCAGTTCAACAGAAAATAAAATAGCATGAACGTCTTTGTTGTGACCTCTACCTGCATGGCTTTTTCGATGAAGGGGATCTGTGTCCCTGAGTTCAAGTCCTGGTTGATGATTAGTCTACGGGCCCACTGACCAGCCCGCACCACACCACTACCCTGGATCAGCACCAGCAGCTTAGATGGGTTGGATAAGGCATCTGGGCTGAGGTAGATAAAACTGGTTGGCTCATCTTCTGTGGCATCCACCTGAACATTCAGAAAAACATGAATCATCATGTATCAGTGATATTTAATTCACTCAAAATATAATACCTCTGTCAACAGCTTTAAATGCACAAAACAATCACATTGTGATTTTATAAGTAGATCTCTGATTTCTGTTGCTTCAGATGATCACCTGACACTGGTTATGGAGAAAAAAAAAAAAATTTCCATAATGTGTAGTGCCTGAGTTCTCTTGTGTGTACTCCAAAAAAGCTCACATGCATCAGTACATTAAACACTCAGATAACAGTGCTTATGTCACTAAAAGACCGGGAGAAAACAGAGGGAGAGAAAGTGTGTGTCATTGTGCTCCACATCCACTGCTTCTTTGCATCCTTCCCAAGTATGTCTGGAAGAACCGCTAAGGAGACAAACACTGTCCATAAAAGCCATGGGTGGCAGCTGCAAGAACTTAATCCAAACAGACAAAGAGAGCCAAGTGGGGGAGAAAATCTTACCCTTTATTCTCTTGTGCGCCCTCATTCCTTCTCCCTATACTTGGCTGTGGTTAATCTTCTTAATCTGCGGTCACAAGTTCAATGCCACGCAGGTGGACGGACCCACCACCAACACACACACACACACGCCGTATACATGTGGGCGGGTGGGCAGCAGAAAAGCATAACAGAGCAATTTTCCAGGGGAATAATGAGATAAATAGGCCAGGCAGATAAACCAGTAAAAGTGTATGGAGGCTAATGAAAGGCGCTGACTCTGGCTACGTGATTTATGGACACTGTTAGTGCTGGAGCTAACTTTGGCATGTTTCTAAACACTGGTGCTGCCTAACATCCCTATAAACACGGTCTGAAAAATGATCACTACTTTTATACACAGAAAAAGAGCAGGAATGGAGAGGTAAAGGGGGAGAGAGACAAACATGCTTCCAACAACAAATAAAAGGAATTAAGTGTGCGTTCTGAGCCTGGATGAGCTGGGCAAAGAATAACTCCACGATGGCAGAAGAGAAAGTCCCCTTCAGCGCAATTGAATGCAAAACAGATTAAGCATCAGCATGCTGTGCCTCTGTGCCTTTGAAATGAAACGTCACAATACAGTTAATTTGTTGAGGAGACACTTTTGCACAAAGGAAGTGGGCAGAGGAGGGGGGTAAGAAAGAGCAGGGAGTAAGAGAGAAACTGAGTGAGATAGAAAAAGAAAGACAAAGAATGAATTGGGAGAGCTGACTCCTCACAATCCCCTTTTCTTTATTTTTTTAAACAGAACACTCAATATCATAATCACACTCTGAAGCCTAAGCATTTACGTCAATTTTAATATTTAATACTCTCTTTAATCTTCAATGGCATAAATCAAAGAAGAAAATGCCTCTTTTCAGTATGGGTACTTACTGGCAGGATTTCTTTAGTCATGTTGCACTTTTTCTCCAACAGCTCATAAACATATTGAGTGATGATCTGCAGAGGGAAAGAAAAGACAGAAAACACACAGTCAGACATTACACCGATAATGCAGCCTTAAAGTAATTAATAATTTTATATTGCTGTTGATACAAATCCATCCAACAAAAGTCAACTAAACTGTGAGAGTGTGTGAACAAGTAATTGCACCCACTGTCAAGCTTACAAACAGAATAAAAAATACTGTTCACAGCCCTCATTTGCCCTCTAGTGTGTGTGTGTGTGTGTGTGTGTGCGCGCGTACACATGAGCAACTTGAAAGGGTCTGGATTCTACTATGTGTCGTGTGTGTATGTGTGTGTGAATCACAGTGTAGTGAGAGTGTTGAGGTTGTAAGTGCCAGGAGAGGAAATCTCCTGTACAAGCGAAGGGCTGATGTAAGTTATGTTTATCCCCGCAGCCACAGCACTAAAGAACCTTATATACCGAGTCATTCCAACCCCAGGCCAAGCCTTTCATGGTTCAGTGACATTAACAACGTTCTTTTCCATTTTCCTTATTTTTTTTCTTCTCCCCTCTCTCCTGCTCAGCTGAGAACAGAGAGAAGCACTTGGAACAGATTTCAATTTTTGATCAGGTGTGAGAGAGACAGAGGAGTTAAGAGTCATAATAGATGGCGGGGCACGCCACCACTAACAGTAAGATGTAGTGGAGCTATTGACGCTGTTATGATGTTTCAACACATGCTATGACAAACTCTCTGTGCTGTACATGTCACAACAATTGCGCTTGGTTGATGGACCACGGAGAGAGCAGAGCAACACGCTGTTATGGAGTCTCACATTGGTTTGTTTTAGAAGTATTAGTCTTACTAAATCAGGAACCCAAAGGCCCGCTGTGGTGCCGCAGCTACAATGCGTGTCCGAGCTCGAGCCATGCTGAACCGACTGACCCTAAACACAAACAAGCATCAGCCAGACACTGTTATGTCTCACAGCACAGAGCGGGATGATGCTCAAACAACATTAATAAGTAGAAAGGGGAAAACCTCTGCTGAGATTTAATAATAGCAGTAAACAGACATGTACGCAACAAGTGTAACAGGAATTGGTCATCGCAGTTTTTTGAAAACTAAATGTTTGGCTATTAACAGATTTTTTAAAAATAAAAATATCCAAACAATGCCAAAATCAACCTTCACAAGTTGCCAGTATTTTTGCAGAGCCCGGTAAAACTTACTCTGTGTAGTATTTAGGTTACTTCTTTAGAGGAGGGAAAAGAGCTGTCCTCACTGCTACAACGCTGAGTGCAAAAATGTTCTGGATGAGAACGGATGAATTAAGGAAAAAACAAACAAACAAAAGTAATGACGCATTTAACGGAGATGATACGTTTAGCTTTTGTAACTTTTGGCACAGAAAAAACAAAAATTCTTTAATTCTTTAGACCACATTTCATTGTTTTATGTCAACCACGGAACAATGAAATTATACATATCTCCAAAATTGCATGTTTTAAACTTAATAAGGTCAAATGCAAATTAGGAACTTAAAAATAAATGAATTAGAAAAATAACTATGAAGACCAGCTTTCACTTCAAACAGGAATTGTTATGATAATCACAAAACTTTAATAGCATACCCCTTTATACTCCAAATAAACTCAATGCTAACATAAAATAAAGCTTAAAGAACAAAATGCAAAAATTTCATTATGAGTCAGACACACATCGGCCATATGCCAGCCAATCAAAGGCCAACAGACAAACCAAATGAAATCATTGATTCTACCATTTGACCCTATGGGAGGGTGGTGGTAGAGGAGCTGAAACAACCCCACCTCACCCCCCACAGAACCTCGCAGCTAATTCACTAAAATGTCAGCTGGTCTGATGAAGACTAAAATGATTCTGGGCCTCAGTATGCTGGTGTTTAATGACATCAATAAGCTTCACAGGAAATTTCATTTGCGCCACGTTATTTGTTCTGTGCCTCAGGTGGCTCAAGAAACATCTGATATAAAATAAGAAGAGAGACTGATGGGGAATAGGGAAAGGAGAAAAAGTGGGAAAAATGCAAGAGTTTCACTGCATGAATACATTTCCACTCATAAAAGATAATGTAGATTATAAATAGGAAACTAATATTCAATGGACTGTTGGGTCATCATACCATACTCTTTAGTTTATAATGTCAGGATCCAATAAGAGCTAAAGAGGTACAGTGCCACCATACAACATCCAAATTCCTTTTTTGTAACAACGGACTGGATACACACTCAAACATGCACATACACAGGCAACCTACTTCTCTGTCAGCCTCTAAGGACTACATCTCAGCAGCTGATCAGTACAATAAGAGAGGCCTCTTTGTCACCTAATTACCAATGTGTATTAGTGCTTTAATGAAATGCCTGCAGGATGCAACTCTGAGTGTCTACATTGTCGGCATCAGACGATAAGACAAGCAAGAGGAACTGATTTGGCGAGTAATATTAAGACACACAAAGAGATGGGAGACGGGGGGAATGAGACGGAGAAACACAGAAACATGTTTATGGCAGTGAAATCAATAGGTATCACTGCCACAAATGTTACCATGATCTTTTTATCTGCAATTCACTTGTATTATCAGCCTGACAAGATACCGGCACAGCATTACTTTAAATGTCAGTGTAAGTTCAAATTACATTAGCTTAGACTACTGCAAAAGGTTGAGGCCAAAGTCCCACACTGCATGATGTTATCTTCAAAGACACACAGAGCAATGGCCATAACTGATAGTTTACAAAACATCTGTAACTGAACCCCTTAGTGGGTTTTTTTTTTTTCGTTTTCAGTCTTCAGAGAGACAAATTCAGAATGTGAATGATGATAAAGTATACTAATAAAAACAAACTTTCCACATGACTGTGATATACACAGATCCTGGGACAGTCTTTGCAGCTGAGGTCGCCTGTGTGTCTGTGGTTTGTGTAGAGGAAGCATTGTGGTGATGAACCATGAAGAGGGGGGATCAGGGAGGAAGGAAGGGACTTAGAAGAAAGCTCAGCAGGAGGAAAGAAAGAAGACAAGAAGGGAGGGATGTGAAGAAATCCCCAGGACACAGAGTCTCATGCCAGCTCCCACAGTGGTGAACAGCTGAGAGGAGAAGGGGTAATTGAAGAGGGGATGTGGGAGAGAGAGAGAGAGAGAACGGTGCAGTGCATGGCCTTGATAAGAGGCCTTTAAGTGGGTGGGCAGTGACATCAACTCCTTGCAAACTCCCGGTCATCCCCATAACAGTCTCTTCATCACTCACAAACACACACTACGCCAAGGTCTTAATGAAGACCATCGTTGGTGCAAGTAGATATGCTTTTAAACTCTTCACTACAGACAGAGAAAAAGACCTCCCACATTAAGTGTGTGTTTGTGTGTGTTCTCCCACTGATTACAACAGTCATGCCTGGTTTGGCTGACCGCACCTGAGGCAATAATGAGCTGAGTCTTCCCAGAAACACGAAAAACAAATGTTGGGAGTAAGAGAACCAAGACAGGAAGAGGAGGACAGATTAAGAGGCAAGAAAGATGAGGAACAGGAATAAGGGAACAGAAAGCAAAGCAAATGTTAAGTGAAAAAGAATGATCGGAGTCAGAGGATGATCATGACTGAGCAGGAATGGTTTTGATGCTCAGGGAAAAAAAAAACTGGAGTAATATTAGGGAAGCAAGAGAATGGCATGACTGCTATAATCAGCTCACAGACAAAATCATGAAATACAAATTATATGCATATACAGCACCAGTCAAAAAGCGTGGAATGGGTAAGTGTACCCACCCTTTTGACTGGGTACTGTATGAACTAAAGATTTTAGAATTCAAATTAAAATGAGATAAAAAATCAAACACTTTCACTGTATTTCTTTGGTCTTTGCATAAAACCAGGTAATACGCAATGCAGCTACTCCATAAAATATGTTAAACTGAATTTTTAATAATCTTTAATAATAGTTATAGTTAGAGAGCCAGTTAAAGGAAGTTTAAATAATGTAATTGGACGCTTACTGAGGCCACTGAAGCCACACCTGTTCATCTGAAAAACTATATTTAAGTGGAAGAAGCCGTTTGCGAAAATATAGTAAAGACAGAGGCACATATTTTATACACACATACACAGGAAACCCGTGCACAAGCACACACACCTCTTGTCTCTCTAGTCCAGAGCCCTCTCCCAAAGCCACTTAGCCATAGAAACCAGAGAGCAAAAAGAAGAGGCATCAAAGCTGTTTATATAATGATACTGAAAGAGCTGCTCCGTGCCGTATCACTGACTGCACCCAGAAAAGCATTCCTTCTTCTCCAGAGAATAGAGGAAAGGAAGAAAAGGGAGAAAAAAAGAAGAAAATCCCCCCCAAACAATGCAGCACAACAACAGTGGCAACAACAGCAAAGCATACTCAGAAAGAGAGATACTGTGAAAATGAGAGAGAGCGTGAGGCAATAGAAAGGTTGTTTATTTTAAGTCAGCCTCATGTACCAACAGAAAATGTATTAAAATAGGCCCTATTGTTGTGAATTTGTGATCTGTCAGTCCGCGTGGGAAACAAAGAGATAGATGGAGAGGGAGAGAGAGAGACGGAGAGAGAGAATGCTGTAATTCCCATGAGGTCTCTGTCATTCTTCTGTCAGAGGAGAGAGGGCTCTCCAGGGGAAGAGAAAGTTCTCAGACACAGACAGACAGACTGTTTACACTTAGCGTAGATATCCCTCTTCCTCACCACCTCCCTGCCCTCCCTGTACTGCTCATCCTAATGGCATCATAATGACCTCCTCAGGTGTTAACTGAGAAGCTGGCAGAGGGCTAATTCAAACTAAGGTATTGTACGCCTCGGTGGGTGTCGGCAGCAGCGACAGATGTCTGTGCTGTAACTACCAGCCCTCCTGTCTTTTCCCCAACACCCCCTCCACCCCATCCCTTGGCCAATTCCCTTTTCTTTCATCAACTCAAATCCACCTCACCCACTCCTTGCACCCATTTTTTTTAATCTGTGGATGTGCCTGCTTCCTCCTCCATGCTCTTGCAAAAGCTGCAGCAGCAGTTTTAAAGTGTTTTGGGAATGGATACGTGATGGCAGTCAGTGGCTCAGGGCAGACAGCTGTCATTTATAGTTCCTCTTTAGAGAGATCCCATTAGCTTCCCAACAAAATGGTCCACAACTGTTATGGGGCCTCCTGGTGCTTTAAGTACAGTATGGAGGCCTGTCTCCAGGGTTTCCATCATTGGCAGGATGCAACACTTAATGACTGCTCAATGACTTTTATGGGTAACTCAAAGAACCTCTACAACCCAAGAACGTAATCCATTACTTGTTCAAAAAGGGAAAAAGACTTCAGTGTTTGTATAAGCGAGCAGAAATGTAAAACAGACATCTGATCTAAAAGCATGCAACAGTAAATAGTAAAATCTCTCACTATACCACCACTTCCAAAAATAAGTCACGTACATGATTTTCTTTCTTTAGATGTGCTTTAAAGACCACAGTAAAACTGACAGAGTAATAACGTCTCTCACTGTATTGTCAAAAAGAGGAGAGGGTCAAAGGATGTGACTATAAAAGTTGTGTAATGCTAAAAAACAAAAGGTGGTATATCTCACGACTAACTTGGCCAAGTTAGCCCAGCTGACACTGAGAAAGAGGCAGCGTACACTCTGGACAGGTGGCCAGTTATCAAAGATACAGCAATGGCTTTAATCATGACTTTCATCAGCAAATGTATTACTAAAAGAGGGGCAAAAATCAACCACTTCTCATGGAGGGGATCGAGGCCTAACACTTCAAGTGATCTAGAGCATGACTGGAAAAAAAATGTCCTTACAGAAGGGCAGTTCAGATTAAAGATATGCATAATACATGGATGTTAGATGGAACATGGTTGCGGGAATATTCAAGTCTGGGGTTGTATTGCCAACTCTGAAGTTGGACACTTGTTGAAACAGTCAATTCCTCTAGCATCGTAGTCTCAGGGTTGACTGCTTTCCAACCAAATTCTCACTGGTTGCCACTGTTACTTCTGTAACTGAAAAACCGCTACATCAATAGCCTTCTAGGATTACGCCATTATTTTTAGCAAAGGGGGAAACAGAACAACTTTTATAAATGGGACGTTCTGAACACTTTCACAACTTCAGACTTCCTCAATCTGAGACTACTAGGTCTAAGTTTTTTTTAATTTTATTATGTCACACTATGTTAAAGAAATTGTCAGTGTGGCTGTTATTTGTTAAAATGGAGAACCAAAAGGGTAGATTTAAACTGTGCACAAGTTTGCAAACCAAAGTTCAATAGCCAACATCATTTAAAACAGCAGGCTCATTTGTCGGTGTTAAGATGTGTTGAACACTTGCGGCTCTTAAAGTGAACACTATATTATCACATTTGGTCTAACAAACATATTATTATGGTAAGCAAGGTTACAGGTTCCCAGGCTCAAGATAGTGTGTAGAGTGCAATTCGCACACTGTAGACGATTTGGTTCAACCAGATATTAACCCGCCCACTGAACAATTTTATTGGATGAAGACTAGGTACAATAATCAATGAAGATTTTCTTTTGGCTGACTACAGTTCTTTCATTAGAAACCTGCTATACCTTCTTAACTCCATACCTTCTTTGTATAGTGGGATTTATAATGAGGCAGGATAATGACACAAAACAAACCTCACAGCTTTGCAAGAACTACCTGAAGACCACAAAACAAAACAAAACAAAACAAGACAAAAAAAACAAGAAAGACTTCCCCAGACAGCTGATCTCAACATAATTAAAAATACAGTATATGGGGACACCAAGCATTTCTGACACCACAAAGCTCTCTGGAACATTGTCAGGTCAAACTGGGAAAACATGGCCTATAAGTTTTGCACACAAGTGTAGCTCAAGGGAATCCTCCAATTAAATACTAAGATATTTTGAAATTTATGGACATTTTTCAAAGAATGAACTTTAAGTTCAGATCTTAGCTCATATTATTATTTGTAATTATAAATAAAGACTGACTGTCATTTGAAAGTATGTTCACATGTGGTCTCAGACTTTTGTACCATGCACTTTAAACACTTCACTTGTACTTCACCAATGCCCGAAACCTTGGCTAGCTAGTCAGCAATATGACAACCAATATCCATAATGTGGAAACAGAGTGAGATGGGAGGAGGGGGGAAAAAAAAGATAACAGAGGGACTGTAGATATTGTAAGAGACAAGAGAGAGAGAGTGAGCGAGAGAGATAAAGAGACAGTGAGAAAATGAGAAGAGAGAGAGAGAGAAAGGGAGGAGAGGGGGAGAGAGAGAGACAGCTCTCTAATTCAGCCATCTGGCTAGCTTTACTTCATTATAATATTCTGACTGTGTGTGTGTGTGTTTACAAATTTGTGACTGCTTTCCATTCGACAGATGCAGACAGAGCAGAGAAGAATCCTCATTTATTAACAGCTTAATAGAGCTCCATCTGGGCCAGACCCTATGCTTGTGTCCTATCAGAGAGATTCATCACCAAATCACTGGAATTAGACTACAACTGACACCTACACAGGCTGAGGTGACCCTGCTACATTGAGCAGCATCGCACAGATAGCCCACTCTTTATTAAGCTGTAATATGCTGTAATGATAACAGTGAGAGCCAAAAATGGAAAATGTCACTATAGCAATAGTGTGTGGGTTTTTTCAGTTTTGGGGTTATAAGTGGGTTTCTCCAGTCCTATAAGCAAAACAACCTAGCTTCCCTTACAAAACTTAGTTCATATTATTAATAAGCAGATGCTCCTTGAGTACATTTGAAGTTTTCACCTGAAGAATCTGAGATTTAACCGTCTTCCACTGTATGTCTGCATCTATTCAGCACACACTTTGTTTTATTGACCAGTTCTATCCCCTTTTACTCAGCCAGCTTTGTGCACAATAAGTAATTTTGCACAAGTTAAAAAAAAGAGTTGTAATCTCTTTGGAACTACAGTGTCCCCTCACTTATATGCAAAGAAATATGGCCAGCGGTCTCCAAACAAAGTGGACTGGTGGAACTTCTCTCACATACATCTGCAGATCTCTCTACATAATACTATGATTATGTGGCAGAAATTCTGAATGATTTTTTTTTATACATGGGAAATAATTTCCTGCTCTTGTGCTCAACCAAAATTTTGTTCCCATCTCTTTCTTTTGCTTGGAGGCCATCACACCAACATCCTCGTTCTCCCCCTTTCTATCTGTCCCTCCATTCAGACGAGGCTGAAGTGCAAATTGGACATCTGGTGCTGTGATGTGTCTGACAATACAGCCGCCACCCTCCCGCCTCCGCACACACAGACACACAAATGCACGTGCACATACGAGGAGTCCTCTGTGCAAAATACAGAACTGTGAGCATAGAGCGATGGTAAAAGGAAGAAAGGAGGGAGGGAGAGATGGACAGAGGCATGGAGGAAGGCAGGGAGAGAAAGGAATGTGATTGAACATTAGGGGGCAATGATGAAGCTATTCTATTCACACTGCCAGGGGCAAACACATGCACCCATGTCCTTGTGCCATCTCACACAGCTCTTGGGCTGAATGTAGCTAGTTCACAGACTGTCTCAGGTGGCTGGCTGATAGAGGGCATTAGGGTGTGTTGTGGAGTGGTGTTGGCTTATAACAAAGCTGTCTCCATAGTGTCTTGTTCCACATTTACCCTCATGACATCTGCAAAAGTATTCTGTCTGATATAAAGAACAGGATGATAGTGATGAGAGAAAAGACTACACAAACAAACAACGGCATGCAGTTAAGAATTCAAACAGAAATGCATTTGCATGAACTGGCTATACAGTTGCATAAATAAGCATACAGGTATGGCTGTATAACACGCATCCTTAAACCCACACATAAAGAGGCTGACTAAGCACCATAACCTACTTTTACAACCAAAGGCATACAATTCAGTAGTTGTGTCTATTTATAATGGTGCATATTTCTTCACAGCAAAAACAATGCATTTGTACTTGCAAAGCTGTGTGAGAGGTACAGTATTCATTTTCTTGAATCATCTGTGGCCTAAAAACAACAGACAGATAATATTGCTTATTCAGGTAGTGCTCCTTTCTTCTTAGCCAGTTAATCTCCTGCAGCACAACTCATACAGTATTTGTTCTCATTACACAAGCTCATATCAACAGGGATTGACACTATTTCATTTTTTCTTCTCTGAAGAAGATGCAACTGTCAATTTTTTTTTTTTTTTAATCACAGGATGAATAAAATTTGCATACATCTTGCTTGATGATTATTTGTTCCATCCAAATGTTTGGCCCCCCTCAGATGCTCGAGTTCAGCTGGTTTAAATATCTGTGTGTTCTTTCTGGGCCTTTGCTTTTCTGCTACCAAATGTTTGTTTTTTACATCCTCTTTAGATGCTGGTAGATAGTGCCTGAGCATTCAAAAGAAAAGAAGGGAAAAAGGGATTTACAGAAGGCTCTCAAAGGAGCTACTGTATACAGCAGAAAATAAATAAATAAAAAAAACACCCAGGTAATCCCACAAACAGGTCTATCACTTTGCTTTGAACTTCAAAGAATGTTCACAACAATTAAAAGCAACATAGTAGGGGATGCAAATTAAAAAAAAAAAAAAGATTACAAAAGAACATTTGTCTCATTATCTTAATGCATATTGTATGTTGTGGAACTGTGGGAGTGAATTAGAGGTGAACTTTAGAATGGTGTATGTTTGGATATACAGATGGGCTAATAACATTTCTTAGCTGCATCAAAGAACTCCACAGAAAATGTCGAGCTCTGCTTAAATAATGCATTTGGCTACATCCCTGTTCATTTTTTAAAGGCACAGTCAGTCATTTTTTGAGTTTATTTAATAGAAAAAACAGTGATGTTAATAAATGTTAATAATGATAATGTACTTATAGATATATATGTTGCCACACTGTCTTGGTTACAGCAGTCAAGGCATAGCACGGCAAAGGCGGAGAAGAGAAATCATAGGCATTTGCCTACATATACACCTTCAGACTCAAGATATGAAGGCTCATACCTAGAAGGGGTCCCCTTCACCAAAGTAGCGAAAACGCAAATGAAATGTCATCCTCTTCCTCCTCACCTCAAGCCTCATCTACTTAACTGAAGCCAGTGCTCTAATACATAAAAAATGCATAACCGTGCTTATTCCCTAAATTGTCACAATTATTTATTATCGACAGATTAGACATTCCACCCTGCTCTTTCTGGACAGCTGACAATGAGCCAACTAAACAGCAAATGGCTATAAGCTAACATTATGTCAGCTAATGTTTAGGGCTGCATAAATCGATTATTTTAGTAATCGAGTATTCTATCGATTATTCCATCGATTAATCGATTCATCGAATAAGAAATACTTTTTTTATTAACAGTTTATCTGCATATTTTAACTTCCGTACTGCAGTTTTTCGCCCTATAAACAAACAGCGGTGGATGGAGCATCTACAAAGTTCTCTTTTCTTCAACTTAACACTTGCTGATCAGGTGGTTGACGAAGGACCTCCAGCTGTTTCCCAGTAAATATTTTAATGGTGGTTACTGAAAAGAAAAAGCTGCTGTTTTGGACGCTGGAAAAAAATTTCCTTTTGCACTACTTTAGCTCACCGTCTCTATAACAGCGTCGCCTATTTGCGCTTGCGCAGTTAAAACCGCTGCCTGCTATGAGTGTTTTTGAAAAACTAGTGGCTGCGGGAGCCATGGCGCATGTGTGAGTAATGTTGTAATGCTTTGTATTTACAAGCATTCTCAAAAATACGTTTCTACTGCAGGTCTATATTTAGTCACTAATAAGGGATTAAAGTATAAAAAAAATATTTTGACGGAGCACCTCGGTCCTGGGGGGCGGGCCTTCCGGTACCGAACCATCGCTAGTGCTAATGGCCCGCGCTCGCTAGCAAACCAGTTCTGGTAGCTACAGCTGAAGTAAAGACAAAAATAACAGCTGAAATTCTCAGCGAGCACAACACACACAGACACACAGAGAGCAGCGGAGGCGTGGAAATGCATATCAGCGATAGTTGCCACCCGTCCCGTAAATACTGAACCCCGCATGTTACGGAGCCGTTTTCCACGGAGTCCCGTATGGTGTTCTCTATTTTACGAGACAGGTGGCAACTCTAGCGATGATCCACTCTGTGTTAAAGGAAATCCATCGCAGCGACGGTTTAGAGTCTGTGTGTGTGCGTAGAATGCGTGTGTGTGTGTTCCACACTCCAGTCCAGTAGGTGGCGGTAATGCAGTTCTATGTTGCTTTGCCAGCCACCAATAAACCCACAAAAAGATGTCAGAGTACTATAATGCTACTAATGCGAGTAAGGAGCGCCGCTTACACGAAGACAACTGAGCGCTGCAGAGTTTAAACGAAGCATCGACACACTAAATTTGTGTCGATAATTTTTTAGAATCAAATTAATGCAGCCCTACTAATGTTAGACCCGAGTGTCTTAAAAATCGCACTTTCCTTTTGATAAACAGTTCAAACATTCTCACATCATATGAGAGTTTATTTGCCACCTGAATGTGTAGCCAAAATCATGCTAAGTGTCTGAGTCCAAAAATGTTAGACCCCACTTCAAAGAAAATTTCACTGGCTAACAGTGGCAAAAAAAAAAACAGCAGAAACGTTTAGGATATCCTCAACAACTCACCTCAGTATCACTGTCATCACACAAAATGAGCTTCGCCGACGCATCGACTCGTCTCGCACTCTTTTCACAAAGTTTTAAGGCCTCCTCCAGAGTAAACAGACATGCACACCAGCGGACTGACAGCCTACACTCCCTACAGCTGAATGGCGGCCAGAGTTGTATGTCCTACAAGGCCACTGTAGCTACGATTATGCACTTGAACTGGGAGGTGTAAGAAAACAGAATTTAGTTGACTGCAATTTACTGATATCTAGCGGTGAGATTATACACACTGCACCTTTAAGTACCTAGTAACAGATCTAGTGACTTTTTGATCCTTTTGGATCTGAATCTACCCATGAGTGCAAGGTTTGCTCTCTCAGCAAAGGCAAACTTCTCTACTCAGCTGAGTGAGTGGCAGTGAGCTACTTGGACATGCACAGTGGTAAATGGAATGGTTCTTATATAGCGCTTTTCTACTTTACATAAGCACTGAAAGCACGTCTCAATGTGGGGTTCAGCATCTTGCCCAAGGATACTTGGGCATGCAGACTGGTGCAGAAAGGGATCGAACCACCAACCTTACGATTAGTAGATTACCTGCTCTACCTTATGAGCCATACCCACCCTCCGAACAGAGCTGTTCAGAGGGTCTAGGTAACAAACCATAAGTGAGGGTATTTTCATCATCATTTACGTTTATATATAGTCATGTGAAAAAGAAAGTTTGCACAGACTCTGTGCAGTTCTGTGAGAAACTAAGTACATCCTTACTGCTTCCACAGGAATTAAGAGGGTAAGGAACAGCCAGGTGTTGCTAATCAAATACACTTGATGAACTGAGCATTAGCGTGACCACCTCTTTAAAGTCAAAAATTTTGCCAGTTTGCTGATCTGGAGTACTCAGGTGTATTTTAACATTATACCATGATCTTTCCAGAAGAGGACACAATGCTGTGCAATGCTCAGAGAAAGCCCAAAAAAAGTATTCTTGAGTCAAATGTGAGGCCATGTGTCTAGCAGCTAAAGTTTGACCAAAACTAGGTCACGGAACCGTAACAGTTATCTTAAGTGCACCGGCAAATCTACCAGACAGGGCTGAAATGGCTGAAGAAGTAAAGAATCAAGGTGTTGCAATGGTCCAGTCAAAGTCCAGAGCTCAACCCAATTGAAATGCTGTGGGACCCTAAGAGAGCTGTGCATACCATGCCAGCAAACCTCAATGAATTGAAGCAAAATTGTAAAACAGAGTGGGCCAAAATTTGTCCACAATCATTACTAATAATGCTAAGTTTTTGCTGCTGAAGGTGGTTCTACAAACCATTTAATCATGGGAAGTACTTAATCTTCCACAGGACTGAATAGAGTCATATGAAAACTTTTCACCTGATTGTGTAGCCAAAATCACAGCACAGCCAGTGCTGTTAACTTGTGTGTCTGGTGATTTTGTCAGGCTACATTACAGTTATAAAATCAGGGTCTTTACAGATAATTGCTATTAATTAAACCCAAAAACACATGTCTTAAGCCATACTGAAAATCTAATAAAATTACATATAAAAATTATATATAAAATTATTACTTATAGTGAAGGACATATCAAAGGAGTGTGACTCTAGGGGATGTTTTAAATGACAAATGTTTGGCCAAGCTTCTGGGTTCTGGACCAAATAACTAAATGCTTTTCTTTCTTCTTTACAGAGCACAGTGTACAGAGAAAACCAACAGCTTAAAAGGTACAAAAGCACAAATTTGTGTTTCCAGGTCAGAGGGACAAAATAAATTCATAAAAAGAAAGATGATTCTGATGATGATTCTGAGCTGACAGAGTGAGTAACTGTAGTTGTTTCTCAAAGTTCAGCTTTGAGTTTCTGGCATAAAGCTTGTATCACGATGTGAGTCACCCACTATGTAATGCCAGAAAAGCAAGCTCTACCATTATCTGAGCAACAAAATAATCATACACTAAATGCCAAGAAATTAACTTAAAAGTATTATTTCACAGTCTAATCACAGTAGGGATGTCACAATGCCAGAAGTCTGGTGATCCCTACAAATTGTTCACTTCTTTTGCTTAGAATGTTTATATATTGTATTTTTGTTGCCAATAACTTGTCTTTAAATATCTGACTCAAATATACCCATATATAAATTTTGCTAATTTCCCACCCTGCAACCAGCAGCTGGCCTGTTGCTGCACTTGCATTTCACGACCAAACGCTGTTTTCAGAATTGTCATCACGTCCAAAAGTGCTGAATTTAAACCACATCCACTGTCAAGTTGACACGTGTTCACATCCAAGATACTGAGGATCTAATGTATATGTGAATGTAAAACTCTACCCAACCTTCCACAAACACAACAGAGCATGCTGCAGATTCCATGTGTGATAATGATTTGTGTGTCATTCCGAATCTATTTGCTGTCCAAACAAACAACAACCACTGCAACACCTTCTCACTGGTCAAGACAGATATTCCTAACAGGCTCAGCAGCTGAAGCCAAACTTGATCAATATGACCCAAATGAAGCATAATAAGGTATACTGCGAACTGGCAGGTAAGCAGAAAAAGCAGCGTGTTACCTCTCCAAGAGCTTCATAGCGTTTCTGGTTCCAGCGGTGGAGATCCTCCCTGGCATTGAACACAAAGGGTTCACCTGTTTTTATATGGCGGAGCTGGCCATCTGTGGAAAAAAAAATGTAATGGAGAAAAAAGCCACATCTTTAATAATAAACAACAATACCTGTCTATTATATCTATTTCACTGTACACGTAAAGTAGGTGAATCCCTACTTTTGACTGCACATCAAAAAGTACATCTGCCTGCCAGACTGAACTTGACTTTTTTTTATTGCTTATTTCTTATTCCCCACTCACCCCCCCCTCACCCCCCCCCCATCTGGCAGGTACAAGGCCTATGGATGCAGCAGCATTCTTCCAGTCACGACTCCAACAGCCTTCTGGGTTGTCTGGCAGGCCAGAGTTGGACAGCTGGTATGGTAAAAATTCTCTTTCCCTCTCTGTCTCTTCACTCATCTAAAAGCCTCTCCCCTTCCTCTTTAACAGTGCCCATCTCCCTCTCCCTCTCCTACAGTGTTCACTCTGGCGACAGGCCACAGTTCTGTCCCTGCCTTTTCCACCTGAAATCTCCGAGAGCAAAGACTAAAGTGGGTGTGGGAAAGGTTCTCAGTATGTTTTGTGTATGCGTGTGAGCATGAAGGGAGAAAGTTCGGCTGGCAAGCATTAGGCACGACGACAACTGCTCCTTGTAATTCCTTTGAGGATGCTGTCTGGGCATCAGCCAATCACTCTAAGCAGAAGAGCTTCCACACACCCAAAAACACGCACACACACACACACACACACATCAGCCGCTCCAGCCAGGAGGACCAGGTGTGGGAGTACAGTAAGTGTCACTTAAGTATTTGTGCTTCTGTAAATTGTTGCAAGTAAGCCACACTGCCATTACCACACAAAAGAATCGACAGAGAAAACAACAAGTCTTTGGAACAATGCCTAACTCATTTATTATAATTCAAGAAAACGAGGGGAGCTTTTTGTATATTCAAGATATATTTAATGCAAAACAGTCCTAAGGTAGGAAAATGCTGTTCAGAAATGGTACTACTTTTTTCAACAATTACCCTTGTGTGGCTGTGAAACCCCTACCTTAGCAATGAGCCCATCGATCCTCCAGTTGACACTACAACACAATAAAACACTAAACAGTGTTAAATTTAATTTTGACCTTTATGACTGCAAAAATTGTAAGAGCTAAGCCACAAAAAGTACACATACTTAACCCAAATAGCCAGGGGGCTCTCATACTTTCTCAATTATTGCAAAACGTAAAAACCATCTAAGATATAAATAAATATATCTTTGCAAGATAAAAGAATGCACATTTTTTTCATTTCCTTCTAAATTGCCACCATTTTCACACCTCCATCAATGTGATAAATCTTACATCGCTAGCTCACTGTACATAACAGCATTCGCTTTCATAGTTAGTTGTTAGACAACATGTAATCCTGAATGCAGGTTTGGTGTCGCTTTGCATTAAAAAATAGATTTGTGCCTGAGAGGTACACAGGCAAGAAGTTAAGATAAAGCAGTGTGCACAAAAAAGTACCTTGAAAAAAATCAATTATGCATTCGTGGAGGGGTGAGGATCTAAACATTACTGCCTAAAAGAGGAGCTATAATGAAATCCTACAGTAGTAAACGGGTGTGTGTGTCTCTGTGTGTGAGGAAGGAAGAGAAGAAGGGTGCAGTGTGTGTATGTGCGCGTGTGTGCATGGGCTGGGGGGGTGATCAGCTCCACCGTCTCCCACATCACATCCTCTCAAAGGAATAACATTTTCTCAACTTTTCTCCTTTTTTTCCGTCATAATTAGCATTCTGTTCTCAATTTGGCCGCTTAATTAGGTGTACATAACCTTGGATTTCCAGTAATGGAAAACCGGAGGGCTAGCAAGATGAAGCCATCATCTTCAGTGATTAAGATACCTGCAAACTATTGTACACAGCCTCTTCTGTATTCACATCATTACATGGTCAAATTAACATTTTTGTTCCACCTGTCTCTGGCGAAAGTAGCCTGAGTGCAGCTATATAAATGCCTGCAAGCCAGAGTGACTGTGTGTCGACATACTAGAGACATTGCCTGAGGGCCACCATGGCTTTAATAGAAATGCTATCCTTCAAAAACAGGCCTGAGTAGAAATTGACAAGACATACAGATTGGTAGGGGTGTGTGTGTGTGTGTGTGTGTGAGAGAGAGAGAGAGAGAGAGAGAGAGAGAGAGAGAGAGAGAGAGAGAGAGAGAGAGAGAGAGAGAGGGGAGAGAACGCTCTTCTTCACTTGGAGATTTTGAGCAGGATGTGAAAATAGAGAAATACAGAGGAAGGGATATAAAAAGGGATGAAAGGAGACAGAAGCATGAGGAAGAGGAGATGGAGAGTCTCTGAATGTGTTTCTGCCTCCATGGTAGAAGCAATACGTAACTGAACGAAGTAAGTGACAGAG
>JAMQGT020004127.1:0-33902 GCA_024447675.2 Pterophyllum scalare | reverse complement strand
TTCAATCTGTCCTGCTATTTGAACACTGACTCAATTTTTAATACAGACTCAATGGTCCAGAATTGAAAGAAAAAACGCCAACAGGAAAATTACATAAAATAATGCACAAAATATACAAATCACTTTGCTACAAGAAGACAGCTGTACCGGAATCTCCATAGATGGAACTGGCAATGCGTGGTATTAAATCTTATATCATTAAACCCACAATAATTTCATTTACAAATGCCATAACCCTTCTGATACATTTATACATGAGATTTCTTAGTAGAGCCTTAAATGTACTGACTCCAGCAGCTACTGAAACATCTTGGTATTTTCAATAATAATCTGAGCTGCTCGTGCTGCCCACAATGTATTTTAGCACCGCTCTTTGACATGGCTTAGCAAATGAACATTTTTGTGATTTATAAAAGGGTTTGGAGACATCAATAAAACACATAAAAAGTGATGAATTTTCTCATTCATAATTGTTTAAAATTTCCTTCAAGGAATATTCCATACGAAGACTTCAGATGCAAACATCTGTTATTTTGTCATTGTTTTTGTCTTTGGACAAGACATAGGAAACAGTTGCAAAATCACTAAAAAATGAAACTCTAAATTTTACATTAATCATTACCTCGATGAATCAAAAAATGAAAACTGGTGCAGTGGTTGACATATTTGATTGGCATGCACAAGGTTGCTGTTTGATTCCAGCTGAAGTTGAGAAATGTATGGCAGTGTGGTAGGCAGAGTTGGACCCAAGTGCAGGACGCAGAGGCTACAAACTTAAAATTCTCGGAGCAGCTTTAATGCCAAAGTTTTCTTACAAGATTAAAAAAAACTTGAAATACAAAAATATAAAATCCCAACCAAGGTTGAACAAACTTCTGAGACTGAAGAAGAACTCATTCAACAGAGATCGCACAGCTAAGCGGAAGCCATAGACAAGGGAAAGCACAGATAATATATACAGGTTCAATTAAGGACGTGAAGACAGCTGGAGACGCAAAGCAGGACTCAAGGCACAATTCTTTTTTCATTTTTAAAAATTTATTTATTTTTATGTTATATATTATTTATTTATTTTAATTTTCTCATTTTTGATCGAGGTGGCATTTATGGTGCCATGTCTGTCAACAGAATTCGTGAAGTTATTTAATCTATCCATTTGACATTTGCTTTGACTGCTTAGTGCTATAGGCCTATAATTATCAAGACTGCCTACATTACCTGCTTTATCCTTAATGATCAACACTAACACAACAGATAACATTGAGCCTGGCAACAAGCCATGGATCTTACAACCAGAAAAAAATGATAATGCGGCATTACTTTCATCCAGCTTTGTATAAATAATCCCTGGGAAACAGCTGATAGTAGTTTCTTGTCAAACCAAATCTGGGTACGACTATTATCAATCTAAGAATCAAGCCTAAGAATCAAACTGTATTTTTCCTGTATGCACTGATCAAACCCTCTTTGACAGACATCACCTCTCCTGCACTCTCTCTGCCTGATCCTCACTGAGTCCCAGTCCCCTCTGAAGCTCCAGCTCTCTGATCATCAGCCCACACAGGACGCTGGCACTACCTCCACACATCTCAACAAAGGTACACCGGAACAGAGAGGATAATAACTGCCCGCCTGCAAGTATTGCAGCTCTGCTGGAGGTGAGGGAAGAGAAGGAAAGGTATGAGGTGGAGGAGAGATGAAAGAGTGACTGAGTGAAAGAATGAAAGAGGAGAACAATGTTAATGCTTTTACCCAATCACCAGCCAGATCCTGGTTAAGACCTCTCTTTCTCCTAAAGAAGTCTTTTGTGGAATCATGACAAAGCTGAAAAAGCGAGCCTTTGTCTGAAAACAAAGAGAAGTGTGTGTGTGTGTGTGTGTGTGAGAGAGAAAGCTTTTCATTGTGGTTGTGTATTTGTGTGTGTCTGTGTTTAAGTGTGTGTGAACCCAAGTGTGTACACGTCCAAGAGCAAGATCACATGTATTAGTTTGAGAAATTGCTTCTCTTGAGTGTGAGGGAAGTGAGTAACAGATACAACTGGAGTGTGCATTTGTTGGAGTGTGTGCGTGCTTGTGTGTGCGTGCTTGTGTGTGCACGCGCGTGCACACTTGTCTCCTTTATTTCCTTTTTTTTCCTGAAGATTGGGTTGAGGGGGAAAAAATGCGTGGGCCTCTGTTCATCTGTAACATTGTTTAATGATCTCACACAGTGTGAAACACACTCGCAGACACACACACACACACACACACAGAGTTAGAAGACGCCCCTCCCACAGCACCCCCACCTCCCACCCCTGTCAGCGGTCAGCATCTCAAGATAAGAAGCAAGACATCCAAGAGACAGCACCGCCTCTGAAAACACACTCAGAC
Organism: Pterophyllum scalare; assembly: GCA_024447675.2. Lineage (NCBI taxonomy): Eukaryota > Metazoa > Chordata > Actinopteri > Cichliformes > Cichlidae > Pterophyllum > Pterophyllum scalare. The sequence goes on along the minus strand of JAMQGT020004127.1, from coordinate 31,533 downwards.
ATGCACTAGAAGAGCAATGAATCAGCCTCTATAGCTGCCTTGTTAATGGAAATCCAATCCGGCAGATGTGGCCTTCTGGAAGAACATGTGGAGTGTGAAACAGGCTTATGTGCGCACGCAGGTGCCAGTAGCCATGGAGTGTTCAGCCACCAGAGCATCCTGTAGGTGTGTGAGTTATGTGTTTGTGAGAGACTCTGGCTGGACCTATGAGTCAGTGCTCAAAGAAGCTCAAATGAGTGCATGACCTAAAAAACCTGAAAGGAATAACATCCAGACGTGGTTAAGCATGCAAGACACTGACTGAACTGATGGAGAGGGTAACACATTACAGGAAGGGTACATAAACTAATAGATGAATTCATGCATTAAAAACCATCCATTCATGTAGAACCTCATGAACTATCATGAACATACATGAGCTGATAGCATCTCCAGCTTGTCCTGATGTATGATTCAGTAATCTTTAGCTTCATCAAGTCTGCAGCTCATTAGATGGGCTAAAAAACTGAGCAGCAAAAGCACTGAATCTATTTTCTTTTCAATTCCAAATGCTGTTGTAATCGCGACTAACTAAGCATAACATCTACAAACTTCATCACGCCTGTTGCCCTTTGGTTAAAGTGACCTTTTCTAATTATTATAATGATCGCTGTTATTTTAATTTTGAACAAGAAATATCAGTTGTACAGACACTTGTATGTTACTAAAAATTGTATCTAAATAAAATAATATAATGGCAGATTTTTTTACGGAGGACTTTTTCTTGGTTATATTTTTTAATAATAATAAAAAAAGAAGTCACTGGACACTTTATTAGGTACACCTTGCTGGTAGTGAGTTGGACTCCATTTTGCCTTCGGAACTGCCTTAATTCTTCATGGCACAGATTCAACAAGGTGCTGGAAACATTCCTCAGAGATTTTGGTCCATGATGACATAGTAGCATCACACAGTTGTTGCAGTTGTCGGCTGCACATCCATGATGTGAATCTCCCGTTCCACCACATCCCAAAGGTGCTCTGTTGGACTGGGTTCTGGTGACTGTGGAGGCCGTTCAGTTTCTTGAATAATTTTCATGTTCAAGAACCCAGTGTGAGATCATTTGAGCTTTGTGACATGGAGCATTATCCTGCTGGAAGAAGGTATTAGAAGATGGGTACACTGGGGTCATAAAGGGAAGGACATGGTGTGGTAACAATCCTCAGGTGGGCTGTGGCATTCTTACAGGTCCAAAGTGTGCCAAGAAAATATCCCCCCACACTAATACACCAGCAGCAGCCTGAACCACTGATACAAGGCAGGATGGATCCATGCTTTCATGTTGTGTACACCAAATCCTGACCCTACCATGAGCATCAGAAATGGAAACTCATCAGGCAACATCTTTACAATCTTCTTTTGTCCAGTTTTGGTGAAACTGTGTGAATTGTAGCCTCAGTTTCCTGTTCATAGCTAATCGAGTGGCACCTGGTGTGGTCTTCTGCTGCTGTAGCCCATTTACTTCAAGTTTTGTTGTTCATTCAGAGATGCTCTTCTGCAAACCTTGGTTGCAACAAGTTGTTATTTGAGTGTCCGTTCTCTTCCTGTCCGTTTGAAGCAGTCTGCCCATTCTCTTCTGACCTGTGGCATCAACAAGGCATTTTCAGCCAGAGAACTGCCACTCACTGGATATTTTCTCTTTTTCGGACCATCTGCTGTGAACCCTAGGAGAGGTTGTGTGGGAAAATCCCAGTAGATCAGCAGTTACTGAAATACTCAAACCAGTCTGTCTGGCAGTAACAGCCATGGCAAATTCAATGTCACTTAAATCACCTTTCTTTCATTTGAACTGCAGCAAGTCATGTTGACCATGTCTACGTGCCTGAATGGATTGATTTGCTGCCATGTGATTGGCTGATAAGAATGAGAGGCTGAACAAGTGTGCCTAATGAAGTGGCTGGTGAGTGTATGCATTTAGAATTGCCAACCCATTCTATTAATCCTGTGTGCATTTAGCTTTCTGTACAATTAATCATTTGTTATTTATAAATATGAATAAAGGATCAGGTCACCACTATAGTTATCTGAAGGGGCCATAAACACAACAAAGTCATTGAAGATATAACATTCGGAAGTTAACTGAAAACACATTCAGTGCTATTACTACTCATTTTTTTTTAAGTCTGTCTCATAAACTGCAGGCTTGGCTATGAAAAGGGAAAAATCAGTGAGGTGACTCACGACTTTCAGGTGACTAACATACCTGTTGCGGGGATTAATGTATGACTATTGTATGCAGTGGCCTTTGTATAAGTTAATGCATAATTTAATGCTTTTTTCATGCATGACATTTTAAAATAATCCATGTACAATTACCATAAAAAGTTATCATGACAGCTGCTTGTAAACACAGATCTCCAGCAAATATTTGCACATCCTGTACATGCTGCTGGGTTTCAGTCAGAAGGGATACAAAAACTCAAAGAACTGAAAATAGATGTTTCTTTTTTCTTGTTTTCCCGGTCATACAAAGACATTGGAACAATCTGAACACTTTTTTTAATATTATGCATTATCTCTGAAAGGATTATGCTTTGTGGTGATGAGGTAGGAAAATAATAAAAGATTAAAAAATATATAAAGGATAAAGTGTCTTTATTGCATGCACGGAAAAGATGTTGAGGACACTTAAAAAAAAAAAAAGGGAAAGTGAGAATATCACACAAGAACAGATTAGCGTCAAGAGAACAATACTGGGATGCTTAATGGGTAAACAAAGGCACCAGAGCTCGAACTAGGGACAGAGGTAAGTTGGGACAAATGGATGGCTTCTGAATATATAAACAGCCTCTGTCTGGAAACCAGGCGCCCTAAACTCCATCTGGATTGCCCCTGCACTGCACCCAAAACATATCTGTGTCTACAGAAGTTGACCTAGCCTATTTCTACTACTTTTTAAAGTCTGTATTCAGCGCTTCATTATTATTCCACGTTTGCACCTTTGCAGCCATTAACTATTAAAGACAAAACAAATATTAAAAAAACAAAACAAAAAAACAATAAAACCCAGTTGTTTCAGTGGTGCTGTGCTCTGCATGAACCCATGCATGGATAGCTCCCATGTTATTCCGCTTCAGCACCCTCCCAGAAATCCTCATACTGCGGGCCGTGCGTAGACTAAAGCGCGCTACCGCAGACGGGGGGCGTCAACATGGCGCTGTCTCCTCCACGACCGCACTGACTGCAACCTGCCAATGAGAGAGAGAGAGAGAGAGAGAGAGAGAGAGACAGAAAGAGGAGAGAGAGATAAGCGTAGGTTTCCATTCTGTCAAGCCTCCATCAATTTTTTTCTAGCCATATGAATCCCTACACATTTTCAGGTGGATAGGGTGAATTTATAGGATTTTTAAAACACCGCTCCCCCCTGTTTTACCTGCGCAGTGGATGGTTTTTGTTCAGCAGCATACGCGCGAGCTTGTAGAGCAGGTGTGAGAGACAGCGGCGACCGCTCCTCTCCTCCCTGTTTCCGAGGGGAAATGTCGAGCGAGAAGCCGGCTTCAGTACCACCGGGCTCTGCTTCTTCGCTCACGGACACGGACCGAGAGTCCCATACTCCGGCGGGCTCCTCCGCGCAGCAGCCGCCCCAGCAGCAGCAGCAGGTCGCCGCGGGCGCTGGCTTCCTACGGCTCCACCGGGGAAAGGATGGTGTCTGCAGCCGGCTCTATGGTTCTCCCGGCCGGGGTGATCAACCCCGCTGTTCCGATAAGGAATATCCAGATGAAATTCGCCGTGCTGGTGGGCCTGATTCAGGTCGGGGAGGTTAGCAACAGGGACATCGTGGAGACGGTGTTGAACCTGGTGAGTGGAAACAGGACCGAGCAGTCCTGGAAAACACTGAAAGGAAGCCATAGAGCACAGTAGAATCGCTGCGCCCCAACCCGCTATGTTTTATTTACGATGCTTCACTCTCCTGGTTGTGTGGCTTTCAGGGGATGATGTCATTTGTTTGTTCGAAAGATGGATGTTGTTTCTGTTTTATTTTCTTTAGAGGAAACAAGCCCGTATGCAGCTGCATGTTTGGGGAATAAATAATACTGTATTATATCTAAGCCCAGAGAAGCTGAATGAAGCATGTGACCCCCACCAGTGCACTGAGGGTAGTTTAATCACCAGCCATTGTTGACTAAATGACCCGTTTGCGGTAGCTACAACAACCAAAGACATTTGCAGTCAAACTATAGGGGATACTGGAAAGTGTATGCATGTTATTCTCCTGACCCCGATATGTACCCCGAAGTGTTGCATAGGCAGGTTATAACAAGCGGCGGATGGTTTTAATGTTGCGCACAACATCAGCATCCCCAAACAGAGTCAATTCGTTTCCCCAAACAGCAAAATCATGCATGTGTGCACGTCCCAGCAGCACAAAAACAAACTGATCCAACGCGGACAAAGGCCGACTAGCATTATGCTATCCATCGACATATGTGTGTGTATTAGAATGGGTCAAAATTATGCACAGGCCTATTGTTGGAGGCAGGGCCCTGCATCCCGAGCGCAAAGGAGTCATATATGGGTGGCTTTGAAGCGGTTAATGGTTTATATTTCTGTGCTTCAAACAGCGATTATTTACGGAGCACATATACGTTTCCACCCCTCTTCCATATTTACTCCCCCATCTGAGGTTGTGTGGCGATGCAGGGCCTACACAACACATCAGAGGATTTAGTCCAGCTAGAGGGGTTTTGACATGACTGGTGTGTACCGTTACGAAACAGATGGGCAAAATGTACAGCAGACGTAGGTCTGGAAGACTAATGCTTTAGGGGGGATATAGGACCTGTGCGCGTTGGCTGTGTCCCCCTCCATCTATCAGGCGATGGCGCGTACTGCATGATATTACATGCATCTAGCATGGAAGGGGGGGGGTGTTCTGATCATTATTGATTTTCTTTTGAGGTAGAAGGAGAATAGATAATTACTTGATAATGAATTTTAACCCGATTACAGTGCAGGGAGGCTGATGGCCTGTTAAGTCACTGAATGCTTGGAGCAGGACAGCCTACAGTTGAGCCAAACCATTTTGATCTTAGTCAGATTGGTGAGCCATTCTGATTCAGGTCGCCTCTCATCTCCCAATCGATTATTGGTACTACAGGGAAGAGCAGAGGAGCTTTGCTGGCTCACTCCAATCTTGTCTCCTTCTTTTACAACCCCCCCGGGTTGCTCAGGCTGATAACCATCCATCCTGTTCCACGGCCTCCTCCTTCACTCTGGAGGGACTGAGAGGAGTGATGCTGCCTGCATAGACTAGGTTGGCAGGGCAGCGCCATGCATTTAAAAGCAGGTGGAGAGGGGTTGAGGGAGGGTGGGGGAGGAGAAGAGAGAGTGGAGGAGGAGGTGGTAGGATGCTGCAGTGGCTATGTGCTCAGAAATCACCAGCTGATGCAGCGGAAGAGGAAAGGACTGGTCCACATCAGATCAAGTGAAAGCCCATCAGAGCATTCAACTGAAATGCACTCTCCATTATTTTATGTAAATACCCGCTTTTAGGCCATAATGTTTATTTGTGAGTGTTGCATTAGGCCCGACATGCTGACAAATTAAAGCAGTATGTGTTGGTCATACAAAGCTTTACTTGCTAAATCCTGAATTGAACAATCAGTTCTAGTTGCAAGGCTGCCAATAGCTAAGCCTGTTAGGGAATTCTGCTGCCCAGCTCCTTAATTAAAAGAGTTGAAACAAAGAGGTGTGGAGGCAGGAAACCTCAGTGGTCATGCTGCTGGTACAATGAGTCCACTGTGACCCAAAAGCTGATCCATTATTCCAGTCAGTGTGGGAGACCACAGCAGCCACATTCTCTGTCCACCGGGGCTGTATTGATCAGATCCCACTGCGGCTGGAGTGAACAGATGGGCTTGTCGGCTGGATCAGATATGCTCCTTGGTGTATGCAGCAAGATGAACTATGTAGAAAGAAAGAAGAACAGTCAAGAGACTGCAAATTAAAATCAACTTTGGGCCAGAATGCTACATTGCTGCCTTGTTTATCCTTAATCTTTTAATAAGACATGTAGTCCACATGGATAGACTAATAGACCTACATTAGGTGTGTGGGGTGCTGGCAGCAAGGTGCTCAGTGATTATCATCAACAAGGCATCACAGTTGTCAAGGCAACACCGGTCTTTGACTGCCTGCATCCAGACGCTCGACCACCTGGTGTTGCTCTGCACTTCCGGACTTCTCACACAGTGCTCTTCCACAGCGTTTCTTTTATATCTCTCATGCCCTGCCTTTGCATTTCAGTCTCCTGTTATGTGCTTATTATATCTTAAAGTACAGATGGGTGACAGGTTACTTTTACTTATCCCATGGAGGATTCAATTATGATGATATCTGGTGATGGTAAAGTCCATAGCGTATGATTTTCATGCTTCACTGAGCTCTACATGGAAGCATCTATGATGGATGCATTTGTCTTCTAATTTATTCAGTCTTTCTCTTGAATTTGTCACCTGTCTGTAGGCAAGTAGATGCACATCAAACCCCGTAATGTAGATTTTACAGATCAATGGTTCTGAGCCTGTGAGTTGAGGCCCTTTTCAAGGGGCTGTGGGATAAATCCAAGGGATCATAAGATGATTAATAGGGCAGGAGAGCAGTAAACAGATTTATTTTTTCAGACATTAATTTAATCTTTGCTTTTTTTTTCTTAAAAAACTTCATTGTGGTTGATGGACCTATTTCGCGGTTGAGTTTTCCCTTTCCAAGAAATTGCTGTCTTTGCCTCACCGCACTGTTTGTTCTGTGAATTTTAACCCTAAAACCTTTCTAGTTAATGGTCAGCCACTTCTTCCCCCAGACTTTGGTTATTTGTGTGACATGTTGTGATGTTGGTGGAAGGAAGCCAGGTGAGAAGCAAATGTTGTTGACAGAAGGAAGAGTGTTGATGTGTGACTTATCTGTCTGAAGCGTACTGTCATATCTATTCTTTATTTGAAGAACTGAGACATATATTTCAGATGCATCTACAGGCAGTACTGTCAGTCCCTCTGCCTCAGTACAGCACCAGCTGGGCTTATTTATAGGCGGCTTTATCAAGTTGTAATGCTTTTTTTGGGATCAAAACGGCATGTTTATCTGGGATAGAAAATGATTGGTGACACACTCTGGCTCACTCTTAGTTTTTATGCCACATCCTTTGCTTTTCCTTCCCTCCTTTGCCATCCTTCTCACTCAGATGCAATGTCTTCTGGCAGTGTCAATCCCCACCTGAGCCTCCTTAGTGGTCCCACTGACTCTGTTAGCAAACGTCTCATTATTCTTGTCCACACACTCCACAATCACCAAGGTCACCTGATCTTGAGTCCATGGCCAACAGAGTCAGACTACGCACAGCACATGAAGTCTGATACCTGCTGATTAAAAAAATACACTGAGGTGTACATATGTTGATGTTCAACCTTGAGTGTAGACACCCATGCAGTCACACTTTAGTCCATTCATTTAGATTATAAATGATACCATGAAGGTGAAAGTAAGATGATTGCATTACAGAGACTCTGTGTCTTTGAAACTCTGTCTGGTGAGCAGTGACTCTGGCATGCTGATTTATGCTTCACAGATTTGTAAAGGAATAGGTCACCCATTTTCAAGATGCATCTTGTGCCATTGTACTCTGCCCTGAGGTGATTTGAGACATCAGCACAAAACTCAGTTTAAATGAACTGTTTTTCAAGGGTGCCCCGTGGCTGCATACCTAGGGCATAGGTTAACTATTTCCCTGCAGCACACTAATCTGCTTGCATGGCCTTGCAGGGGAATAACAATGCGTCATCTGGCACTTGCGCAGCCGTGCAGATGAGTCTATTAACAAGCATCCGCTAACAGACTTAAACAGTCATTTAAATGATGTGCTCCCTTGCTAATGGACTTTTGCATGAACAGAACAGATATTTATTTGAAATCAGATTTGTTACATATTTTTAGGTTGTCTGGTCATCTGAAATGGAGTACATTAATATTTTCAACGACTCTAAGAAAGATCTGACTTATTGGTTTTTTACATTTTATTTTTTTTCTAGTAGTCCTACCTTTACCTGTGAAAACGATTAACAGGATCAGAAAATAAAGTGTAGCTTTCAGATTTTTATTGTAGCCATGTTGCTATTATTATAATATTTTATGTGTAAACGTGTAAAATTTTTGTGTATGATGTGTATCCATGCAGTGCATGTTAGCAGTACTTATGAAATTAAAAAATCAATCAATAAATTGATTTAGATCCATACGAACAGTCCTGATTTTCATTAGAATCTAGCTAATATGTCGTTCAGTATTACTGGTTTATATTGGACTGTCACAGATATAATAAGTATTGGTGAGTATATTGTCTGCTATAGACATGTATATTTTAGTTCTGTCAGTTGCACTTTGTTTTTCTGCACAAAGTGTTTTGCGATCCACTGCAAGATGATATCGGGGGGCTATTTTTGGTATAGATTAGCTGCTGTAAAGCTGCAGAGAAGCTTACCATTGCCAGTTTGTGCCTAGGGTCCACAAGCAGTGAGTAACATTAGATAACAGTGTCAGCAGCGCTGGAGAAAAACAGCATCCCTGACACTTTAACTGCCTGAACTCTGCACCTCATTCTCCTTACCCGTGTCCAAACTTTTGACTGGTACTGTATATATGAGGACTGAAGCTGTGTCTTCTACTGCAAGGTCATGAATGACTTTGCTATCTATTACACAGCTGGGTTGTCCTGACCTCTGCATGAGCCAGAAGAAGAGAGTGTGAAAGCCAAGAGGTAAACGATGATGTGGAAGGATGCTCGTCGTGTCCTTTGTAAAGAAAGTAGTCGAAGGAGAAAGACGGTGAACTAAAGGGTGAGAAATGATGAAAAGGATTCAGAGAGGCTCAGTTTGTGATTGTCTTTCAGGTGCTCTTTTATTCTTGAGTGTAACATAGATCGAGCTGTATGATGTTCTGTGGGGGTCTGATGAGTTCCAGCCCTCCTGTGGCGCCTCATCATGCTGTGGGTATCACTCTTCTCCTCTTTCCTCTGCTCTTGTGGATAGAGCAGTGAAATACAGTTGGGAGTCCCATGAACCAGAGTAAATGTAACAGTTTGCACAATTTGTGAACGAAGCCCTTTACATTTCAAGTTTTAATTGGCCATTTTTTCTTCATCAGTCACTCGTCACACCGTGGAATTAACTTGTACTACTTTGTTAGCATGGTTAGCGTTCTTCCAGAGCAAGATCCGCAGCTGCAGCTTTCAGATTCTCTGGCACTCTGGACAAATCTAGAAACTCTTTTCATAGTGTAGCTGCACCGGAAAAGGAAAATACTCCATTAAAAATATAAATGTCAGGTTGTCCCTTAAACTACAAACCTTATCGCCCCCAAATCCTCTTATTAGCAAGCTGCTCCAGAATGATCTGCTTCTGAGCCAAATGAATCTGTTTTAAGGTGTAATGCTGAGGCCTGGTTTCATTATCATTTCTGTTTCAGCCTTTTTGGCTTGAATTAATACACGATTTGTGTTAAACTCTCATCAGGCTGATTTGTATGCGTGTGTATGAGGCATCCATTCACCTCTCAGTGTCTTAAAGCTCCTCGATTCTGCTTCACTTGTCTAAATTCCTTCTCATCCTTCGTTAGCAGCTATTTCCAGATACTGGGGTTTTTCCAAGGATAATCCGTCTAAGATTTTGGGTGAGGGCGTCTTCTGGGAATGGGAAGAACACCAGGGGGAATGTCAGATCGTTGCTTAACGACACCTTTTGTTACTTCTCTGTCACTTCCTCCATCCCTCTATTCTTCATTTCCTCTAAGCACCCCACCCCCCCGCCCCCACCCCCACACACACCCCCACACACACCCCCACACACACACCCACACACTCACTCACACATCCTTAACCCACTGGTGTAATCTCACCCCTCGTTCTTTGACTGCCTGGCTGGGCGAAGCGGCTGCTGGATGAATGTGGATGATCCCTTTTATGATTAGGTAATGGAGCTGTCTGCAGTGCCACCCCTCTCTGGTTCTTTTTCTCTGAACAGTTTCTCCTTCCTCTCATCTTTGAGCTAAGAAGGTCTGGAGGGAGACCTTATGTTGTCCTGCCATCACCTCTTACCTACTGTTGCTAGGCTTTTGTAAATGTGTGTGTAGACGAAGGAGAAGTCCAGGGGGGAGATAACATAAGGAGCTCAGGCCTGGCTTCTGCCTGCAGTGCTTTAAATTGAAGCTTTAAATTATCATTAGATTATTTTGTGTTTGGTTTTTGATTTCTTTATAACAGTCAATGTTGGGGTCTTAATTCAGCAAGAGCAGATTTTAATGAATTATGAATGAATTGCATAAGGAAAGAACATGCTTGTCACCAATTACCGAGCTGAAGATGTAATCACTTTTGAACCCCAGATTCACCTTCCCTGTTTGCTGTATGATTTAAGGCTTCATTATGAGTCTTAATTATTTTTTTGATTGAATTTGTTATAATTATACTCATAAATAATTCAAGTTGTATTGGTTTAAAAAGTGCCTTAATATATTAATGTGAGATTTTTTTTTTAGGTTAAGGGCTGATAAGATTACATTTTAGCAAATATAAAATGTGATTCAACACAGGATATACATCCTTAACAAAGTCATCAGCATAGAGATTAAGTTACTTTTTCTGCCGTATGCCCAGTGTTTTTAAGAAAGACATTAAAAGTACAACTCTTTGTGCTTTATGCATACAAATACCGGTTTATTTTGTCCATGTTGAAAAGTACTTATTATATAGTGATGTGTGAACCCAAGACAAGCAACTGTGCCTTTGCATTTGTAAAACTATAACCAGCTGTACATTTTGATTTGTTAAATTGCATAAACTATAAAATATTAATTGATTAATTCAATTTCTGCTTGTTTTCCTTGGCCTTATATATTATTCATTTTCCCAGCTTCATATAAAAGCTCCAGGAAACGTATGCTCTCGATTGCTCTTGTTGTCCTCCGCTATGCTTCTTGCTTCACCACTATTGTGTCTGGCTTCTTCATGCTTTTGTGTCTGCCTCTATTGTGTTTTGCCCCCCCCCCAAAAAAAAAGTGTGCATTGTCTGTGTGTGATTGTTGTGAGATGGGAGGGGCCATAACAATATGAATCCTATATCATCCTAATACAAAGCATTTGGCTCAAAAACACTGTTTAGACTCTTGTTTTTTTATGCGTCTTTGTGTGTGTGTGTGTGTGTGTGTGTGTGTGTGTGTGTGTGTGTGTGTGCGCGCGTGCGTGCATGTTTATGTCTGGCACGACAATGCAGTAATCTCCAAATTATAACAAGCTGTTTTGTTTGATTTACCTGGGTTTGGGACCGGGTGAGGGTGTGCCCCCAACATCCCAGAAAGTGGATAAATGAGTGTTCCTACAAACCCTTGCTTTAGTTTCCTGCACCTTCATCTGCACATATTCTCTGACAACACACCCGCATACACACATACTGCTCTCTTCCTTCTTGTAGCCCACACCATTGCCTGGCAGGGGTGATTTTATATTCATGCTGGCCTACTTCGCCTTGCTCCCCTGGCTGTACACATACACACACAAAAACACACATCTGCCTTACTGGAAGTATAGCTAACTGTGTAGCTATTCATCATACTGCATACTGCAGTGACCAACGGTTGATTATAGCCCAGTCTGTAGTGTGTGTGTGTGTGTAATTTTAGTATTCTACATTTGGCATCTAGGATCTCTGAGCTTGTGCATCCCCTACAGCCTGAAAAACAGTGTCAGAAGTTGTCATTTAACACCACATTACACTGATTAGTAGATCTGCTCTGCATCACAGCAAACCATCGTCTGCTTCTTGCTTTATACCCTGTAAACAGTGAGTGAAGAATGCATCGGGACGACATGGCCACTTCATGAAACAGACTTCAAATAGTGTGTGTGAGTGTGTGTGTGTGTGTATGTATATATGATATATATATATATATATATATATATATATATATATATATATATATATATATATATATATATATATATATATATATTATTAGCCTTAAGGCAGTAGTTTTTCATCAGTGAGAAAAAGAAAACTAGCTATACAGCCCACAGTGGCACCGTATGCTTTTTTTTATTGTGCTCCTCTTCTGTGGCGGTGATGCTGTTAGGGTAGCAGCACTAGTTTTGGCACACAAAATGAAGTTAGGAGTGTGAGCTGTGGTTCATATCAGCAAGGGAAATAAGAAAAGTATCATAATCTGCTGTGGAGTCTTTATTTGAGAACATTGTGTATGAAGGCTGGGTATCAGTCAGTAGCGTCGACGAGTGATAAGAAAGTATTTCGTGCCATGACAAATTTTACATAAGGGGCCTTTCCTTTGCGGGTACCTGGGCTAGGTGCTAAGTGAAGCATACATTTACACGATTGGCCCTTTAATCAGCCATTCTCGTGTCCGTCGAGGTGTAGAATCAACTGGACTTTGGAGGAGAATAATTTTTCATCAGCTTCGACTGTGGTGTCAGTTGCAAATGTGCCAACCAAATGGAGCCGGTTGCTCCATTGCTGTTTCTTGTGTAAGCCTATATACTGGATTTTAAGGTGTTCATGGTAATGAGAAGACTGCTACATCAGTTGTATAGCACTTGTTCTACCAATCAACATTGAGCCACTGAAAATCTACCTTGTTTCTCCCCTGAAATTAGCCCTGAAAAAGGGCTTACTAGGACTGTTCCTATGGGTTGGAATGTGAGTGATTGTGTGCGGTCCTGCAGTGGAAAGTAGTCTCCTTGGAACAATCTTCACACTGTAAGAGCTTACTTTGTTTTTATTAACGATCTGGCACGAAAGTTTAGTGACTGATGTTTGGTCCAGGGCCAAACTAGTCTTCTATAAGGTGGGCAGCTAGAAATGTTAGGTGGGAACCTGGCGAGCCAAGACTGGTGAATAGAGCAGCCGATTAGTCACCTGCGAGTTACTGGTTTGAGTCCCTGTCCAGATGCTAGCATCTGTTATATCTGAGATTTCTCTCTTTCTCACTCTCCCTTTTTTGGGGGGAGGGGGGAGCATCCCTAACAAATCTAAGCATAATGGCCCAAAACTAATATTTAGAACACTATTTTTTCCAGTCCACATATAGCAGCTATATGACAGTCTCAAAAACAGCTGTTACTGAAAAAATCAAAATAATTATATTTATCTGAAAGGACACCACAAATTCTTTGCAAATGCACAAACCAAACCCTGCCTGTGTGTGTGTGTGTGTGTCAGATTACAAATACTGCTATAATCAATGCTCTTGCAGTACTTGCACTAAAATGAAGATGAAAACAATCAGTGTGTAAAGTTAATATTCACTGAAACAAAATGTCATAGCTTCAGTAAAAGTCTCCTCCTCCAGAGTGATTTTTAGAGTGATCATTAGATAAAGAGCTTGTTTTTTATCTTGTTATGCTGTTTATTCAAGGCAGTTCTTTCATACAAGTACACAAGATCGGGCACCGGGGGTGGCTCAGAGGTTGAGCAGGCGACCACATACATATGCCACGTAGCAGTACGGGCGGCGCAGGTTCGAGTCCCACGTGTCTTCCCTCATATCTCTCCTCCCAATTTCTTGTCTCTCTCCACTGTTAATAAAAAAAGCCACTGTGGCCAAAAATAAAAAAAAAGAATCTTACACATCACTCAACACCATAGCACACATCTAATTAGAAAGTTAACACACAAATACAGTGACAGGCTCACTCTCAGGGTCCTGCAGCCAGTCAGAAGTATGGTGCATCTTTGATGTATTTTTTTTGTTAACCAAAATACATCAAAAATGAGCTGTTATTACATTAAATGAGTTCATAATTGAGCACCTCTGCATGCTCTTAATGGCAGCTTGATCTGTTTTCCCTGACCTCTGTGTGTTTGTACCTGTAATCATGTTAAGAGGGTGTGCAGTGGGACACTGTGGATGTGCACTGTAGGATGCCCACCAAATCACAAGTTAAAGAAAATGTTTTCTGTGCTATTTTTCCATAGGATAAAAAAACAAACATACCCTTTTTGATTGAGTGGGAAAGATGCCCATGAAGCCCACCCCTGCCCATCTCCTTTTAGTGCTTACTAGAGGCATTTGTTTCCGATATCCCTAAACCTATTTCATGGGGTGGGGGTGGGGGCAAGTCATGTCAAAAAAGGCTCAAAATCCACTAAAACCCTTAACAGCATGTGGAGTAGTGTTTATGAAAAGAAAGTGCTAAATTATCATAGAAAAGAAAATATGTTGTGTTGTCATAACAGCTTTTAGAAAGCTGAATAAAAGAAAAACAGTGCTATTATGACTTAAATCAAACAAATGAAGGAAAATACATTATAAAATATCACTCATTTGTTTTAACCTGGGAAAATAAAAGCCAGTTCTCAAAAACTAAGCTGGATGTGCAAATCCATTCATTTATTTTTATACAGAAATAAAACAGTCTTGGTTTTCTTCTTGTACTGAAGATACAAGGGCTGTAGAGAGAGACACCGTTTGACTGGCCAGTGACCGGAATTGGACAGGAATCAGTGTAGTCAGCCCAGACTGATTATGATTATGAAAACATTCATAACAACAAACCCAATCACTAAAAATACCTTCACCCACCTGAACATGAACATTTTAAAGAAGCTAACAAAGTGAAAATGACTAAAGCTAAAATGCGCCAGAGCGCAGAACCAGCTAGCAGCCTCGGTATGAGCAAAGCATCAATGTAGTTATGAGGAAAATTATGGAGACAAGTGAAAAACACAGAGGGGTCTATGTCCTGTTATTAGGTGAAGTTATAAACATTATGGAAAATGAATGTAAGTACCTGAAATTTGTTTTGTTACATAAATCTGTAACAGCTGCTTTTGTTTGGCAAGGTTAAAAATCTGTCAGGTGAAGGTGGGTGTGCAGCAGTTCATTTTCAGTTAATGGTTGCACCTCTTCCCAGTAACAGAACACTTGATTTTCAGTTGTTTCAGTGAGAGAAGATCCTGTAACTTATTGCAGTTTTGGGGAAACTTTTATTGTGAAAATAATATTTTGCAATGAAGAAAAAGTAACTGGCAAAAATTGGTATCGGCAGGTCACGCTTAAAAACAAAAATTGGAATGGACACGAAAATTGCAAACAGTGCGTCTTTAAAGGGGTGAGTTCCTTGTTTAATGTTTCAGCAAAATTAAGGACAGTGTTACACTTCATGCATCTAGAGTATATGATGGTCCATTAGGGTGATGTTAATGTCATGATTACAAAGTTTACACAAATGCTAATGCCAACATCCATTTAGCTTTTAAATTTATTGTTGCCACTGAGCTGCATGGGAACCAGCAGATGCTCTGAAAAACCAAAATGGATGTGAAATTTGAAGAGAGGATGTTTGCATCTTTACAATTTGTTTTTAAATGAATAGAATGTGGAGGGCAGTTGCCCTAAATTTTGGGAGGAAGAAGAATTTTGTCCTGTGTTTGGAAAGCCGAGCAGTTCCATGCATGTGGACACAGATTTACAGTGTTGTTTACCAAGGAGTGTAATTCTGTCCTTGAGGCTATACTTACATGGAACTTAATGCAAGTATCATCATCATAACATGCTTACCATGGCAATTGTAATACATAGAAGTTTAGCAGTATAATGTTACCTTGATTATTAGAATGTTAGCATAATACATAATGGGAATAAGCTGTCCATGGTGTTAGAGAAAAAGGGATTAGCAGCCTCATTCAGAAAGATTGTGTTGGAACAATTAAAGCATACAGTAAATCCCTTACATGTCCAGATAACTGAATACGTGAGACATTTAACGTGCTGGTGAAACTAGGTCAGAATGATCGAAAAACCAAACAAGAGCACCTTGAGTTGATTCATCTTGGGAACTTAAATAAGTTAGAAATGAAATCAAATCATATTACCTATAGTATAATAAATTTAATTTCATTACACTAACATCTAATTTGGTAAATGCACTGGCACTTGTGTAATGCTTCTTCTACTCGAACTGAGCACTCAAAGCACTTTGTACTACAGATAATCACACATTCAAACAAGCACTGTTTTTTTTTCCTGTGCCTAAGCGTCTTGTCTAACATTCATGCACACTCACACTCGGATGGAGCATCGGGGTGTGATATTTTGACATGCAGCCTGGAAGAGCAGGGGACTGAGCCTCCAACCTTCAAGTTGGTAGATGACCCGCGCTACCTCCTGAGCTGCAGCGACCTCCACGTTGAACGTCATTATGTTGCCTAGCAACCACTTACCAATGGGCTAAAATGACCCGTTTGTAGCATGTATCATTTCAATGTTACAACAATGCCATCTCATTTATATCCACAGAGCTTAAATTATGCACGATATATCATGATGTCAAGATGTTGCCTTGTAACCACCTAACAACGGACTGAAATCACAGACCAGACAGTCTGAAGCGTGGGCATGTACTAGTTCAATTAAATTACCAATGACTAGTGGTGCAGGTGAATACTGAAAGAATTTTATTTTATAATTGAAAGTTTTAGGTAAGTACGAGTAAAATGGCACAAACCGATATTAAAATAACACATATTCCTTTCTAGAAATGTTCTTTTCTAGTACTAGCAGGACAGCCAACATCCTGTAGCACGATGCCATTGTTTATCATCACCCCTCTTGCGAGCACTTTCACACTCAGAAACCCTGGAGGAAAGAGGTACAAGAAATTGTTTTGAAGCCAATATCTTTCTGGCAGCGGTGGTGACTCATTGTACTAACCTCCAGAAGCCTCTGTGCCTCACCAGCCCACCCCTCTATATCACTGCTCTCCTCCCTTTGTTGACCCTTACCCTGTGCTCACCACGCTCAAGCTCTGAATGTGGCAAGCGCAGGGTAAGGGATTATTTTATCTGAGTGCAGAGATGCAGGGTCTTATAATCAAGTTAATGTATGGATTCAAAAGATACCTTAGTCTGACCCTGTGCACTGTACCATGGGGGTCACACATGGAAATTGATTTATTCCCAGTTGCACAGTGACCTAAATGAGCTAATTTGGCATTGCTGATGAGGGTCATGCAGACATTGATTCATGAGTGAGGGACTGTGTGTGTGTGTGTGTGTGTGTGTGTGTGTGTGCGCACGCGTGCATGCATAGTTCGATGGATGGATACTTAAAATATTATTTTGTTGCTTGCCTAAGGAACTGGAACTGCACAGAAATGTTTATCTCCAAAGCTGCTACATATGATTTATTAGATGTCTGTATTTGAATGTCACAATTGACTTCTGCCAGGGGTTATTTCTTCCATGACATAATTTTAGACATCGCAGCATTTTTCAGATTGCAATCTTTCAGTCCTTTTGAAATCATTTGTGGTTACTTTCTTATTTCAAGTGTGTGGCCTTCTCGATGGAGACAGCGTGAGCTCCCAAGGCTACAAGTGCATGCCGGCAAAGCTCTGTGATATTTGAGAATGGATTTTGTGTTGATATGACCTTTTGATAGGAAATAGTTTTTTTTGTGAGTGAATCTGACATTCGACGTCATCATCTGGGGAGCCTATTTTTTTTTCCCTATCTTTGTAACAGGCTGCACTTAAACAGTTTGTGTGAGTATGTGCTGTTATATAATGCAGTTATAATTTTGAAAACTTAATATTGTTTCAGTGTAGTTAGACTGGAATTGTTATTTATACCATATATAAATAGCAATGAAACACTACTTAAATAGTGGTTTTGTAGTTATATATCAAGGGTTTTGATCAAATTTTGAGTACATTTTCTGTGTAAGGGAAAAATTAATAGTTATTTTTTAATATCGCAAGCTTTTTCAGTGTAGTTTATTTATATTAATTGTTGCATATTTGAAGCATTTGAAACTTAACTCATCCTCATATTTGGGTTTCAGTTGCAGTTGTTTATATCTCAAAGTTAGTCTTTCATAGCTTACTCACATCCATTAGTTATCCATCCACATTCCAAGAAAATATCCTCCAGGATGATGGCATCCACCAAAACGGAAGCCATAAGATAAATGGAAGCTAAGAGAGATAAAATATTAATGTATGAGATCTCCTAAAGGCATGCAAATAAGGCAAAAGACAGGAGGGGATGAAGTGAAAACATGGTTTACCCCCCCCAAAAAAAATCCGCACTGGCCAAAACACTGAAGAGATTTGAATCTGAGATGATCACCAGTAGTGCAAACTTCAAATGGTTCTCTTTCATGGTTTTACTTCCAAAGCACAAGCTTCTGAAAACTGCTTCTGTTTTACTGCTGTTCTTGTTTTACTTCAAACAATATGAGCTTCAAAGAGCACATCTTCACTGCTGTCCACTGTGGAGGACAAGTCTGAAGTAGAGCTGATGCAGTGACAGTCCTGTACTGTGGTACAGCACCAGCCTAACAGACTTGTGGTTGAGGCCTGATCTTATTCTTCTGACCATCTTTAAAAAGCATATTTTGGAGTTATTAAAGAATAATGATATGAGAGCCAAGTTTGGCTTCAGCAAAACGGGTTTATGTGTGTTCAGTTTTGTGGTTGTCTGGTTTGACTTCTGATTATCTTGCGTGCACAGCATGTGTATGTGTGTGCACTGTGTGTGGTCTTTTTAATACAATAATGTAAAGTACATAATGGTCCGCTAACCCCTCAGCCATATTTTGTGTATGTGCACGCATTTTAGTGTGTCATTTCTGACTGTGTCTTATGAAGATGGATTACCAAGACCCATTGGAGCTGCTTGCTCCCACTCTTATCCTCTGTCAGTGGAACAGTACTCTCTATTGTTTCAGCTGATGGTGAACACGCACACAGGTGTGTGTGTGTGTGTGAGTACTCACACACATGCATGCACATATCCTATCTGATATAATACATGCACGGCAAAACCAACAGATTAGCAATCCTGAATTGCCACGGGCTTGGTGTGAGGCATGTCTGTTGGGCTTATCTGGTGATCTTTGAACTTAACCTTAGCCTGTCTACAGCTGCCTCATCTCACAGACACACACTGAAATGCATTCAGTAAAAAAAACGGTCACCACAAAAAAGCATTTTAACACATACACATGCAAATATAATACACCAGACTACTTGCATACAACAAACAAGTTGCCCTGATCAGTCATTCCTTGTGAAGGCAGAGAAAGAACAAGGAGCACATAGTGACTTACACCCAGTGAGGTGTAAGCAACACGCTGGATGCCCTGTAGGACTTCACTTCCTCTCAGCTTTGAAATTATCACATTTTGAGTCAAATCAGAAGACAAGTTGTGAAAGGCCTTGTTAAAGTACAGAACACAAGCCGTGAGTGCTTCCTTCTGAGGCTCCCATGACATAACACACAAGCATGCCCTTGTTACTTCCTGTCCTGAGGAAAAACTGAATAGAGTAATAGAGTTACATCAGTTCCTAGACAGAATCTGCTGTTTCCAAGTAGAAGAGGACAAAAATGCTGAAAGACAAGTCCTTAATGCCCACCTTCAGCACCTCATCATTCAACTAATGCCTTCATCCTGCTTCTTTAGCATGTCTCATTTGTTTGATGCTGTCCTTCCCACGGTGAGAACCTGTCCTTGATGTCAATCCTCTCTCCTTGGCCTTTCTTCTTTTTCTCTCTTTGAGCCTTTCTACTTTAGTTACTTTTGCTCTCTCACTCTCCTCACTTGTAGACTTCTTTTTTTTTTTGCATTAAATCTTAAGGCTTCAACACATAAATCATAAAAGTTAGTGTTCTGGTAAAGGCCCAGGCAATGCTTCCTTACTTCCTTACCTCTTAGATGTTCCCCAGATATGCTTGGTGTTTGAATCTTTGGTTTCAGGTGTTGAATTAGAAAGATAAGCAAAGCAAGTGGTGTCTCTGGAATACTTACTTATTTTTTGCACTGTACTTTCCAGATATGATAAAGCTAACACTGTTACCATACTGTGAAAAGGACTTTCTTTTACAAAAAAGGTGACATAACTCAGAATCATTAAGGCAACTGATTGCCTTAATTGCCATCATTAACTTGATTAACTTAAAAGTCAGTTTAAATATTTGGATTACATTCTACCTGTACCTTTTGATTGCAGTTCATTTAGAATATTTGATAATTTCTATTAATTTTACTGGGTTTTTGCCTCTCCCATGGTATTCAGTCATTATTCCAGCAGCTCACTTCACGCATAGCTCTGCGACTTTATCACAAAGGTAAATAAAACACAACCAGAGCAACTGAAATGTAAATATAATGGAAAATAGAAGAATGACAGCAGACACATGACATTTTAACGAGCTTCTATAATTTGCCACTACAAACCTGGAACTTCCCAGATGCCCCCATGATGCTTAGTCAATCTGCTAGTTGAAGTTAGTCAACTTGTATAATCAGTTTCCTTACTACAAAAGTTACTCTCTGCTGCTCACTTGTCAGAATGGGTCACCACAGCAGGTAGTAACGCGTGTTTGATTTGGCAGAGTTTTTGCGCCAGATGTCCTTCCTGACACAATCCCAAAAGGATTTGTGTCTCCGGCTGGAGTCGAACCAGCAACTTTTCGCTCGCCAAGTGAATGTGTAAACCACTACACTATAGAACCAAAGAAAGAACATGTTATAGAAAAAGAAAATTTTAAAGACTAATTAATTTAATTGAACTAATCAAACTTTAATTATTTCAGCTTTTAGATTTAAAGTGCAGTTGTTGCTTTCTGCATGTCTTTGTAAAAAGTATCTGTTGGGAGATGGTGGCAGCCATTGCTAAAGATAACATGATTTGACTATACCTTTTTTTTTGCGTTCTACTTATTTATTCCTGGGTCTAGGACCCAGTTAACACTAGATGAAAGGGATCAACTGAACAACAACAACAAACTCAACTGAAAAGGCTATCGACTGAATTGTGTTGTATAAAGAAAGATGTAAATTTATTCATGAGAAAGTGCACGGCTTATTATTTTAGCTGAGAGGCACAGTTCTACGCAGTTCGGCACTGTCAGTCTCAAGCACATACTTTCAGATTTCTATGATAAATGGTTTTATGCAGGGGATGCACATGGATTTTAATTTTAAATATCCAACTCCCTTTTTTCCATGGCTAAAAAAATAGCACCATGCAAATGGCTTTTATTGGAAGAAAATCCATATTAGCACCAAAAATCTAAAACTTTCATTGGCACTCAGCCTTCCAATTTTCAAATTTATTACATAAACTTAAAAAAGCATTTTTTTCAACATCACACTAACAGACAGCCAGACGAGCTGTGCCAAACTTTAATCACAAGTCGACTGTTACTGCTGTACTTTCAGTCATTTCAGTGTAATCAGAAACAGTGCTTTTAATAACATGTTTGTGACAAAGTATCATGTAGTGATCTGTAAAACAAAAAGGAAAAAAAAAATGTTTTTTTGTTTGTTGCCCAATAGCATGTGACAAGGCTTATTGCTAGATCCGTTACTAAGCCTCTTTAGCCAATCAGGTGGCAGACATTTTAAACTGCAGTTGGATGAAGTCAGCTTTGTGATCACTTGGCTGCAATCCTTCAATCCCTGCAGTGTGTGTGTGTGTGTATGTGTGCACGTGTGTGTGTGTGTGTGTGTCTGTGTGTGTATGTGTGTGTGTGTCTGTGCATACATGCACATCTTTCTGACCTGGATTTTTTTTCCTGAATATAATATCAACCGTGCACAGCATGGTTCTGCTTTGCTGCGGCACCTACAAAGAGCAGGGCTCTTGCATCTTCAGTCGTATTTTGCTGCCACAGACTTTTAGCCCTCGAAAAGATCCGGATAGTATTAATACAGCAATTAGTGCAGTTGCAGTTTCAGCTGTTTGTCAATGATTTTTTCTGGCCAAATGAAGGATTTCCAGTGCAGCTTCTCTTAGTCAGTGTATCTGTCAGCAGAGAGAGCTGGAGCTGTCCGTTGTGCTGAAAAGAGTCTGCTGTATTTGTCTGTCTTCTCTATTTATCTGTCATTTCTCCCTGCTTTCCCAAGCAAACATTCACACTGTTACTCTTACTGCACATTTCCTTTCTGCCCTTTTTTTGACATCTGACCTCACTTTATTTCAATCTCCCTTTCTACTCTTGATCCACTTACTTCTTTTTTTAAAAACTCCCTTTTTTTTCTTCCTCTCCAGTAAACAGACTTCTGAAAAATCTGTTTTTTTTACAAGCTACTCAAATGCTAATGAAATGGTGGCTCATTATTATTGGATTATTTTGGGAAGATTATCCGCATCCCTGCAGTTTTCTTCCAGTTATCTGCTCCCTTCTCTCTTCTTTCTTTGTGTTTACTCATGCTGTCATTCTTGTGAATCTCTGCTACTGTTGTGTGTTAGTGACGAATTGGGTGAGGGCGCGAATGACTAAGACCTACAAGACATTTTGCAATGAATTGTTTAAAAGGCATTTGCCCTGTGAATGCTGAGTATGTGTTCTTTGGCTGACTTTGTCAGCTGCGTCGAAGCGTTTGTGCTCACTTGTCTGCATGTGTGCGCAGTATGTTTTAAGCTTGCACTTGACAAGGTTTGAGTCAGCTGTTGGAGGCGGGAAAAGGCATAGTGAACTGGCCTGCGGTGAACTGGAGACTTTCAGTGGCTGTCATAAAGAACACATCTCAGCAGGTATTACTGTCTTATCTTGCCTTTTCTCACTCCGCTTTTATCCAGCTCTTCCTATTTGGTTGCTGGCAGTGCTAATAGAAACAGACAAGCCGGGACATGGGAGTGCTCAATAGCTTTGCTTCTCTTTGATGTATGTACAGACACACATTCATGCTTATTTTTGTGGAAAACGTGCCCAGGGTGCAGCTCCTAGCATTGTGCATTGTGAATCAAAATGGTGTTTTGTTTTGTTTTTGGTTTTTTATTTAATGCAAATGTAGAGCTTTCACTTATTTGCTAAGTTGGAGGTAACAGATGCTTGACTGGAATTTGTCACCTTACCCACACAACACCCTTGACAGGATTACACTAAATGATGGGAAACAAGCCTTCTTTGCCCACGGGCCTAAATGTTTATGCATACAGGACTTTACCCAAATCAGGTGCTGAAATGGTACAAGGACATGCAAAACAATGGCAGTGATGCAAAACAAAAATATTTATGCCTTCTATAAAAATCTTTTCAAGCCAAATTTGACTCGTGTTTACCAAATGAAGCCAGATGATACATGAGAAACAAGCAAATCATTTGGGGCAACATGAAATCTTATAAACCCCAACCCAACATAAGCACATCGGATAAGCACTCTCAGTCAGACATTTAGCCCAGTCTACTTTCTTCAGTTTTCTCTGGATCAGCCCTGTGATTGGATGGCGTATGTGTGAGAGAGAAGTGAGAGGGATGAGAACAGTGTTGATGTTGCTACATGGCGCTGCTGTATGTGGCTGATGTATCAGCTTATAATGAACAGCCATCTGCACTCTTCTGCTAGGAAAATGCAAGATGTTTATTAAAAAAGGCATTGTGCATTTTGTGAGGCAAGTTCTAGGGGATGTTTTAAGCTCTCTGGATATATATATTTTTGTCTTATGGAAGCATACCCACATGTATTTGTGGATGATGAAAGATGGTGCTATATAAGCACAGTAGTTTCAGTGTAATTTTTGAGAGTGGCTGGTTGAACACGTTATTTTGTCTCAGTATCTAAACAGATACTGTAGTTTTTTTGTTTAAATTTCTTTTGGTTTTTTAATGTTTTTTTTTTTAACATGGACATAACGAAGGCCTTTCTTATTTACAAAATAAGAAAGGCTAAATGAGGATATGCTATACCATGCCTAGTAGCAATACTACCATACTGATGTTTACCATATATTTTTATGTCTCTGTTCACCGCCATTTTCAGGTTAGCATGTTAACAAATACTGTTTACCTGCATGCACCAAAGGATTGCATGGATTATAAAAGGAAACCAGAAAGCTTCCCATATCTAAAATTTTTGTTCTCGCCTACATATTTGCATTTTCATTAGAGCCTGACTGACATATTGGTCCCCTGGTCGATATAAGCTACTTGGTATTGGTATTTGCTGATAAATGAAAAATTAAAAAGTAAAGATGAAACTGGAGAAATGGCCTTGAACCATGTTATGAGTGTTGATGTTGCATAAGTTGCCCACCTTAGGATACTCTGCAACTTCCCTGTTGGCAACACATATTTGGGACCCCACAAATACAACAACCAGCTGATCTGAGCAGTCAGGCAGAGCTTAAATGAGTAATCCATGACATTTTGTGACAATAAAATGAGATTATTTTTAAACTGCATTGTCTTAGTAACGACTCATAGACAACTACACATAACGAATATTAGGGACACCGTTTATGAAAGAGAAAAAAAAATTAGCTGGTATATCCGATTTTTAACCACCAAATATCAATATTGATACTGGTCTTTAAAATCCTGTATCCATCAGGTACTAATTTTCATATGTACATGTATGTTTATGGGATAATTTTCCCGAAACTAAACTGTTCAAGAAATTAAAATCTGACCCTTAATATCAATTATCATAGTTTTTTTTAATATTTCGTTCAGCTGTCTAGAAGCTTTTAAGCATTAAATTCAAAGCCAAAAGTGCACCTGCCAACCTGGGGTAGAGGGACAGTAAGGGAATCTCAGCATCAGTAGGATTCATCCTCTGAGGTCCATTAATGTCCGTGGCTTGGTAATCCTTTCAGTAGTTGTTATTTCAATCACAACTGAAGTGGTGCACTTTAAGTGTATAAGTATAACTACATATACTGTCCAGGGTACAGTACCAGTTTGATTAGTCACTGCAGATTTTTATACCGTCTGCTTATTTTCAGGTTTTGCTGTCACTTTCATTGCTTTGAACAAGGCTTTACTGGCCCTTTTTTTTGTTTGTTTGTTCTGCATCTCAGACTCATCCCACATGTGTGCCTTTGATTTTTACTTTTGTGACCTTAAAAATAGCTAGATTGGTCACGGGATGACCTCACCGGTTTTTACTGGTCTAAACCACCCTTATATCCACCCCCTTAGTGTGAGTTTATGTAATTCTTGCAGTATGTTGTGTGCGCATGTATGTGTGTGTGTGTTGAAACAGTGTTTCTCTCTTTTTGCTGTCATTGTTTCGGTTATCATCTCTACTCTCTCTTCATCATCACACTCCAAAGCTTAAAGTGAAAGCCCTACACTTTATGCATAACAGCTCTTAGATATTCCACACACTCGTACTGATCATGTTTATTTTGCTGACTCACTGGAGTGTGTGTGTGTGTGTGTGTGTGTGTGTGTGTGTGTGTGTGTGTGTGTGTGTGTTGACTGTGTGATTGTTGTTTTGAATGAGGCTTCATAAGTGGGGGCTGTTTCTCCTCCCATCTGCCATCTGTGCAGAGGCTGTTACAAAGGCCCATGGGAAATGCAGTCTTGGAGGCTATCGCCTCCTCTGTGTCTAAAGGCTCCAGTCAGTCAACATGTCATTGTTGATCACAATCATAGAGGAAAGGGGAGAGATGCATACATTGCCCTTTTTATTTCAACATCTCATCCTCCTTTTCTTTCCGCTTTTCTACTTTTTTTTTTATCAAACTGAGTTTTATTTTTTTAATAACGCCAACATTCATAAAAAGATTTTGACCAAGGACCCCAACTAATCCTTTTTGATTATTAGTCATTTATCCACTGATCTTATTGGGGATTGTTTTTCAAAACAGAAAATAATATAAATTCAAAAAATCCAAATGTATTTCAATTCACAGAGCTTCTAAATCATAATATTCATACTACTGGGTTGTCTGATTACATATCCAAAGCACTACCATTAGTGGTTAATCACTTACAGAATTATTCAAATTTTCTCAAATTTTCTTTGAAACTTTCATCCATTAATCAACTTTGTTTTTTTTTGGTGGTGGTGGTGGGGGCTATTATGCTGGAAATATGCTTGTCTCCCCCAACCACCATTGAGCCTTTCATATATTTTCAACCTAAAGCTATGAAAAAACAAGATTAAGAAGTTTATCCTCTGAATCTGAGCTAGTGATAAAATTAACTGACACTCTTATCAATGCAGTTTTCCAGAAAATGAGGTCATGCAGAATACAGAATGTGGATTATTGAGTGTTTAGTGGCCAGTTTAGCCCTAGTGTAATCCATATCTTTGCAGAGATTTGCTATGGTCATCACTGGAGCACTAAACCCTCAACTGCTCATTGTGGAGCTGCGGGCAATAAAATTGCTCTGCCGGCCTGATAAGAAAGCACAATAGCATTCGGCTGCTGTCTCGCCCTCATTTTCTTTTTCGCTCCATCTCTCCTGTTCACTCTCACAAATGCACTCTTTCTTGTCACTGTTTTCCCTTCTGTGCAAGCCGCTTCCTCTTGCCCCTTTGCAGTTCACACCATTCACATTCACTCTTGTTTGTTTTTCTCTCATCATCTCCCTCTCTGGCTCCCTTTTTTTCCCCTCGCTCTCCTTCAATTTTGCTCTCCTGCACTCTGTTGAGCCCTCTTGGCGAAGCGTTAAGTGTATAATCTGTGATCTCATGTCTAGATGGGCCTCTCGTCTCCTCTCACTCTGCACACAAAGGGGCTGAATGGCCACGACTCACTCAGGGGACACAAATGAGTAATGACTCACACATCCACACACTCTCGCACACATACCAAGTAAACACACACACACACACACACACACACACACACACACACACACACACACACGTCCGCCCGCACCTCTCCAGCACACTCCCAGGGGCTTTGAAGTTGCATATTGATGATGCCAGTTCCAAAGGCTCAATTGAATGTGCAGAGGCAGAAGAGGTGGCTATTGACCATCCACTCACCTCTCAGACCTGTCATCTCTCTGACAGCCATAATGAGCAACAGGTGCCTCTTTTGCCAGGTTTGGCCTTGATAGTTATCCAATATTCAACAGTCAGTCATAGTAATCAGCCAGCATAATCGGTTGTTTGATGTGCCATCACAGCACTACATAATGGGCTGCGGTGGGTCTGTGAGAGATTGTTTTAGATTAAATAATAATTACTGAGATGAATAGTCACATTCAGTTAATGCTCAGAATAGCTGTGTTTAAGGGCTTAAATTGAGGTTATAAATTTAGAATTTTAATTAAAAGCATTTGTAAATGAACCAGAAACAAAAAATAAAAATAACAATAAATAGGTGCTTATAAATTATTAAACAATGGTTAAAAAAAAGATGCGTGGTAAAATAGTCGATCCATAGATAGCTATTGTCCCACTGTCATGTCGAGACCTTTTCTTGTAAAACTATGAATAAGCACAGGTATTATAACTCACATTAGAGTCATTTCAGAGTTGTAGCAATGTGTTTGTTGTGCCATTGTTATACCTTATGCTTAATTTATGCTACCGCCATTGTGTGTATTTGCAGAGTTTTTTTTTGTACAGTGGCCCTGAGAGCTCAAATGCACTGCAAACTAAGAAAACAACAGCAAATAGGAAAACACTGCAAAAGTACGTAAAACACAACAGGCTGAATAAAACACAATGGACGTAGAAAAATGCTGCAAAAGCTCACAAAATACAAGGGAAGAGATTCAGGGGTGAAAATGTGATGACGCAGGCGACAATAATAAACAACTAATAGCATTGAACATTATCTGCATCTTTTTCTCCCTCACATCTGTTATGTTTTGTGAACTTTTGGGTTTTTTTTCTACTTCCATTGTGTTTTGTGTGCATTTGCTGCTTTTTTCTATTTGCTAGTATTTTCTTAGGCTACCTTATATTTGCCTCCACAGAGAGGGGTTTTCAGCCAAAACAAACATGCTCCCGTGCAAATCTTGACTGCATGTTGCTCGATGTGGATGACACTGTGCATTAGTTGTATGCTGATTGGTTGACATGTGGGCGGGAACAGGGAAGGCAGTGACAGTGGAGATCACCAGGAATGGGAGAAGTGTAAGAAAACAAAAAAACAAAAAAGACATTAAAGAACACAAAAGTACAGACAATAGGACAATTCTCGGTGTTTTTAACACTCTGTCTCACTGCAGCTCTTTGTATGTTATAACTTTGCTCTTCTCCTCAGCTGGTTGATGGACCAACAACATCACAACCAAGAGTTAGCCCACAGACCAGTTGTACTACATATTTTTGACACTTACCCCATCTGACAACAGACACTCTCTGCAGGAAAAGGGTTGGATTAGGGTCCACCTGGGTATTGGACAACCACTTATGAGTGCTAATATCCATGGACGCTTGCTAGTCGTGGTGATAGCGATCAGTTCCGATAACTAACCGGTAAAATTCTCAGCCTGACACGATGATGCCTTAGCCCGGCGCAGCGCCGGGTGATCAACCGCTGGCTAGAGCACTGAGGTAGCTTCCACCGCTGATTATTAATGCTGCCATTACAAGGACACTTGAATAGAACAGAAAGGTTCCAAAGGTTATTTTATGAATTGGTTTAATTGCCTTTGATTACTCAAAAGTTTCATGTAGGCATACACAAAACCTTAAAAGAGATCCATCTGATATTTTTAAAAATATTTACTTTTGTCCTTCATTAGATAGGGTACTGCAGAGAAAGTTGACAGGCAGGGAAAGTGGGAGAATGACAGAGGGAATGGTTTGGATTGGATTCAAACCCACGTACTCTGACCACAAAATTGCTAGAACCTCAGCTGGAACCTCTGATATCAGTATGGCATTACAAGAAATACACAGATGATTCACAGATGCAGCCACAAATTTTTTCTGTAATGATTTGTCGCCACAGAAATGACCAAACCTATGCTGTGCTTAGCTTTTTTACTATTATAAATCTTATGGTGTGGATCAGTTCTCAAAAGGCGCCAAGGCATCTAGCTCTGTGCCAGCACTGACTGGATGTTAGTGAAACCAACTCAACCTTAGAATGATGCTGAGCAGCTATTAGCAGGTAGTGTCGCTGCTTAAGAGACTCAAAAGCTTGTAGAGTCCAGAAAATGAGTAGATCATGGCCAAAAGCATTACTCCAGATGATTGCTATTAGGAAAACAAAATTCTTTCTTATTCCTAATTTAAGTTAGTTAGCCACTGATAATGACATTTATATTATTAAGTGTCCCTTTAAGGCATAACAGGGTTGCACACAGCCAGTATGAATGATACTAGGACCCAGGCCATCATTCACATTATTACTTACAGCTTTTGAAACCATGACTTGTCTTAACTTGAAAACGCCGATGACCCTTGGAGCTGCTCTGGATTATTTATGAGTAGTGTTGCTGGTGAGACAGGCTCAGCTGGACAGAGGGACTGTTTGTTTTACTGACCTCTTATGAGAGCTGGTTTTGGCTGGCTGAGGAGCCTGCCTATATAAGCTCTTTGTGGTGTGACCGTCCTGGCACTCGCCCCCACCCTCCTGAACCGCCCACCTCCCTGACACAGTACGAATGATGCCAAACTTAGTGCCAGCTCCCTTCCAGGTCTGAATGAGCAGTGCTGCAAGGCCGATTAGTACAGAATTAGAAACAGCAGAACGGGAGAAGGTAACACATAAGTGAGCAATTACAGATCTGGTTCATTGCAGGAATAGCTGACTTTTATAATCACCTCAGTCACAGAGTGAAAGAGTGAGAAAGAGTGGTGTCTGGCAGACAGACACCTCTCAAGCCCATAAATACTCCACAATATGAGGAGATTACTCATCAGTCATAAGCCCTGTGGGAGATATTCCGCAGCAGTCTGAAATGTAAGAATATGTTTCAAGGTTGAACATAACATGCTCAATGATCTAAAGAGTGTACTTTTTACACTGTAGGCATATCACAAGTAGACTTCTGTTCATATGCATCAGCTCCAGCCTCCAATGTTTACCTGTCAAATGTGTCTCCCCTCACCCACCCCCACCCCACCCTGGCTCACTGACTGTGGGAAGTGGGTTGTCACTTCCTTAGCAACTGTTAAACTCTTGTTGGTTGCTTTCCTGTTTATTTGTATGCATGCATGTGAATGGAACATACAGCCCTGAATGGTATGCTTGGGAGGCAATCATTGCCATAATGAAGCTGACACAAACATCTTCCACCAGTTGCCAGGCAGACAGTGAGGTCAGTGCTCACATTGCCTCAGAGAAAAGAGTGGATGGCACTGCCATGCCCCTTTATCCTGATGCATGAGGACCAATGTGGGTCCCTCCCTGTGTGCATTTATCTGTACTTTAACCACAAGGGTGGGCAGTAAAGGCCTCTTGTGCAAGCTCATTTGTTGTTATGGGCGGGAACTGACATTGTGGACACGCAGACTGGGGTGAAAAGAAAGATCGAAGGTTATGACTGTTTATGCAAAAGAATCATGTTCCCTCATAAAGCTAATTAGGAATCTTTTGTTGGTGTGCATGATGGCAGCGGTGATGGTGCTTGAGTGCGCTCGAGTGTGCTCACGCTGTTTGTGATGAGCCTTATTGCTATTTAGGCAGCGTGTTTATTTATACATCAATTAAAAACCCCATTCCAGCAAATAATGGGCTCAAGCATCTATCACTTTTATTGAAGTCACATGAAATGGAGAACATTAATTTTGATGGGAACATTTTTATATTGAAGAATATTTCTTACCAGTCTTTTTCAGTCTGACTGTCCTTCCTCTTTTTTCCATTGTATTTTTAGGTCCAGGCAGATTTTGGCAGCATCACTCAGGTTTTTTTTTTTTTTTTCCAGATGTTGCTTCTGGTAGAGCAGAGATAATAATTATTCACACACTTCTATTTCTCCTAGTGCATTTTCTGCACTTGCACATCATCTTCTTTTTATTCCTCTGTATTGTTTGTCACGAGACTCGATTTGTTGCAGTCGTTTGCATCACCCCTCTCATCTTGGTGTGATCTTCTTACACGGGTGGAAAGTGTATGCAGAGCAAGATTCTTGTGCTGTACATCTGTAGGTTTGGCCTGGGGATGTATGTGTTTCTCTGTTCAAGTTGCTGTGTATCCGTGAGCAAGTTTCTGCAAAAAAGAATAATTACTCTGCCTCCCCTTAAGCTTCTATTATGTGGCATATTGAGCATCTTCAGATGGACAGGTTGTATGGATGCAATACAACACAGTGGTCCCCAGTGAGCTCTATAATTGGGAACCTCAGAGGAGAGGGGAAAATTCAATGTGGGATGAGTTAATTCTTCCCCTTTTTATTCCATACCTCATTCAGGGGCCCACTCTAATCTGTGTGTTCACAGAGTGCAGTGGATCAATTCTTATCACTGAAAGAAGGGGAGGAGAGACAGAAGGTAGAATGAGAAAAAGCAATGAGAGGCAGTTGGTTTAACTAAATAAGAGCTATGGGAGGACTGAGAAAGATGTAGGAGGAAGTAACATGGCGATTGAAGAATTGTAAGAAGCGTAGGTTTGTAACCTGAAAAGGAAAGGAAAAGAACCATGACTGATAAGGTCTAACCTTTAATCTCATAGATCTGTTAGCCTGAGACCCAGTCTGTCGATGGGGTGGCACGTAACGAATGGTGGTATTGCTAATGATTGCCGCAGCCAATGTTCTTTTTTTTTTTTTTTTTTAATGTCAATATTATAAATGGCCGCGTCATTTTTCTTTAAAGTGAGATCAAAGCCAGGTCTACAGGAGC